>BLSH010481490.1:217310-235020 GCA_018402905.1 Glandirana rugosa
CCCCCCCCCCCCCCCCCCCCCCCCCCCCCCCCCCCCCCCCCCCCCCCCCCCCCCCCCCCCCCCCCCCCCCCCGACCCACCCTTAAACACGTACCCGAGCCCAATGTTGTTCCAGCGCTGTGCCTGTCTGCAGCAGCTCTCCTCTCTCTTCTCACTAGAGACTCGGCAGCGGCAGGAACCATTGGCTACTGTTGTAGGATAAGTAAGAAGTGGGTATGGCGCTGCTAATGATGATAAAATGTGGATAAAAAGGAATCAGTAATCACTGATTTAAATGTGCAAAAAGCAAGCTATAAAGTGCAAACAGTGTGCAAAAAATGGCACTTCGCTGGGCTGTTGAGCTGGTTGGTGAGTGTACCCATAAGAGGGGTCACAAGTGATACACGGAAACCACTGTGTGGTCTATTGTGGCACTACAATCATTTTTTTTTTCTTGCTTTGATTAATTTTTTTGTCACGAACACTGATTTCACGGGACTTTATTAATTTTTATCTGCATGTTATTATCTGCATAATTAAAAAAAATTATAATATTTTTATTTATGTTTGTATTTCCTATATATATTGCATATTTGCACACGTTTATTTTGCACATATGGTTGGATCAATTTTATGAATTGTAATCAGATTGTGTTACACCTTATTTGCATTTTTTTTGAACAGGGTTTGCACTTTATTGCTTGTTTTTTGCACATTTAAATCAGTGATTACTGATTCCTCTTTATCCACATGTTCTTATCATTAGCAGTGCCATAACCACTTTTCACTTACAGTTGTGCTCCATACGTTTACATACCCTGACAGCATTTATGATTTCTTGGCCATTTTTCAGAGAATATGAATGATAACACAAAAACATTTCTTTCACTCATGGTTAGTGTTTGGCTGAAGCCATTTATTATCAATCAACTGTGTTTACTCTTTTTAAATCATAATGACAACAGAAACTACCCAAATGACCCTGATCAAATGTTTACATACCCCAGTTCTTGATATCGTGTATTGCCCCCTTTAACATCATTGACAGCTTGAAGTCTTTTGTGGTATTTGTGGGTGAGGCTCTTTATCTTCTCAGATGGTAAAGCTGCCCATTCATCTTGGCAAAAAGCCTCCAGTTCCTGGAAATTCTTGGGCTGTCTTGCATGAACTGCACGTTTGAGATCTCCCCAAAGTGGCTCAATGATATTGAGGTCAGGAGACTGAGGTGGCCTCTCCAGAACCTTCACTTTATTCTGCTGTAGCCAATGACAGGTTGACTTGGCCCTGTATTTTGGATCATTGTCATGATGGAATGTACAAGTATGTCCCATGCGCAGCTTCCTGGCTGATGAATGCAAATGTTCCTCCAGTATTTTTTGATAACATACTGCATTCATCTTGGCATCAATTTTGATCAAATCTTTCTACAAGTGCCTCCTTATTGTGCATCTTGAAACAGCCACACCACATGTTTTCAGAGTCCTGTATTTCACCTGAAGTTATTTGTGGGTTTTTCTTTGCATCCCGAACAATTTTCCTGGCAGTTGTGGCTGAAATTTTAGTTGGTCTACCTGACCGTGGTTTGGTTTCAAAAGAAGGCCTCATTTTCCACTTCTTGGTTAGAGTTTGAACACTGCTGATTGGCATTCTCAATTTTGGATACCGTTTTATATCCCTTTACGGTTTTATACAGTTCAACTACCTTTTTCCCGCAGATCCTTTGACAATTCTTTTTCTTTCCCCATGACTCAGAATCCAGAAACTTCAGTGCAGCACTGGATGAAAGATGCCAGAGTCTGCCAGGAGTCCAGAAACTCATTGATCTTTTGTACACACACACTAATTACAAGCAAACAGATCACAGGTGAGGATGGTTACTTTTAATAGCCATTCAAACCCCTTTGTGACAACTTGTGTGCGTGTTATCAGGCCAAAATCACCAGGGTATGTAAACTTTTTGATCAGGGTCATTTGGGTAGTTTCTGTTGTCATTATGATTTAAAGAGAGTAAACGCAGCTGATTGATAATAAATGGCTTCAGCCAAACACTAACCATGAGTGAAAAATGCTTGTGTTCTCATTAATATTCTCTGAAAAATGGCCAAGAAATCATAAATTCTGCAAGGGTATGTAAACTTATGAGCACAACTGTATCCTATTACTGACATCTGCATGACAGTAGTTTCTGTAGGGGCAGCAGCTAGAAGATGAGGTTTGGGGCCATTCTGTGCAAAACCATTGCATAAAACCGGTACGTATAATGCGTTTGTTGTTTTGGGAACAAAAGAAAAAAGCTTTACAGTCAGAGCAGCTATAAACAGTGGAAGAGATGTATCTGTGCAAAACAGGGGCAGTTATACATACTTTTTTTTTTTTTTTAGACCAGTTTACCACATAATTGCCACTTAATTGTCTTACATTTTCCCCTCTACTCCTCAATTTGTAGACCTATAAAATAAAACATGCACCTGACCACTTCATATGTGTACATGTTTTAAATGAAAAACTGTTGCAAGTTGTCTGATATTTCTCCAGTTGTCTTCCAGAACAGCGATCTGAGAGATGATTGGTTGCTCTGGGTTGTCTTTTCCGAGAGGTTAAATTGGTTCAACTATTAATAAAGCAAGGAGATACATTTTTAGATATTTTAGGCCCCTTTCACACTTGTCCTGCGACTTGGG
Source organism: Glandirana rugosa (assembly GCA_018402905.1). Taxonomy (NCBI): domain Eukaryota; kingdom Metazoa; phylum Chordata; class Amphibia; order Anura; family Ranidae; genus Glandirana; species Glandirana rugosa. Next base: position 219,970 of record BLSH010481490.1, read on the forward strand.
ACTGCAAGGTCACATGACAAGTCGCACCCCATGATTTCCAATTAGTACCATTCATATCTGTGCGACTTCAAAGTAGTCCCTACACTACTTTGGTCAGACTTTGATGCAAGTTGAGGTCCATAGATCTCAAGTTTACACAGGCATTCCCTGAAATCATGGCAAAATCATGCGACTTTCATGTTGTGCCAGTGCGTAAGGGGCCTTAATGCACAAACAAATATTAGAACCCATCAAAGTGTATGTAAGTACCTGAAACACACCTAAAAAAAAAAAGGCAAGTAAAAATTCTATTGACACATGCTTATACTATTCTTAAAGTGTTAGTTCACCTTTACCAAAACATTGCTTATGCAGATAATGGGCATCTGTAGATAAAAGCAAACTGTGCAGCTTTGACCAGAGTTAAATAATTCCTTTGCTATAGGTGTAGGCCATTCATGTACTTCATAAAGCCTAACGTGAAAACTACTAGGACATTGCTAGGCAAGTGAGGCCTAGCCATTACTGCTCACCTTCACCATTAACGCTGAGCTCAGACCTACTGCATCGGTGAAAGCGTGCATTTGAAGGGGTTTGAATTGGATAAATGGCTCACTTCTGTGATGGTGTTGAGTAGTAACGACTAGGCCTCACTTAAAGCAGAGCTCCACCCAAAAAGGGAAGTTCCACTTTAAGTACTCCTCCCCCTGCCACTTTTGGCGTGTAATTTTTTTTGGGGGGGAGCAGGTACCTAGTTTTGACAGGTTTTCTTCTCCCCCTCCCTGCCTGCAGTCATCTGGGACACGTCACAGGTCCCAGATGACTGCCGGACAATTCAGGACATGCGGCGGAGTGCCCACAGGTTGAAATGCCAGCGCCAGGGAGACAAGCAATGGCTCGAGTGAGCACATCACTGGATTGTGGGACAGGTAAGCGTTTTGTTTAGTAAAAGTCAGCAGCTACACTATTTGTAGCTGCTGACTTTTAATAAACACAGAAACAACTGGAGCTCCTCTTTAACAACATACTAGCAACACCCTGGGAGTATTCCAGTCAGGCTTTATGAGGTAAATAAATGGCCTACACCTATAGCAAGGTTATTTATTCATCTTTAGTCAAAGCTGCACAGTTTTTCATCTACAAACACCCCTTACCTGCATATGAAAATTTCTTGTAAAGGTGAACTAACCCTTTAAACTGGTGTGAATATATAATATAAAATTGCAGTTGGAATTTGTGCACTTTGTTAAAAAAAACAAACAATAGTTACAATGTAAGGGAAGCCTGCATTACAGTATATGTTCTAGTAAAACAGGTTTGTCCACGTTTAGATTTGTGCAGGCAGTTTGTGTCTGCAGTCCATGTGCTAAATCCAATGCATGAGCTATTGCTTTAGCTCTGCTCAGCAATACAGAAGAATTGAGATTTTAGGCTGGGTTCACACTGCCGTACCATGCGGCTCATAGCAGGGGTCCTGTGTTCTGTTTTCAGGTCCTATTTCGGTCCATATTTTTGGCTGAATTCAGACCTGAAACGGAACAGAAGATGCGCAGGACTCCTATGCAATTCACTCCACAGCCGTACCAGAGCTGTGTGAACCGGCTCCATTGAGAGCCGGTCACAGTCTCCTGGCATGCAAATTGGGTGCGGAGGAATCCACATCCAATTTGCAATAGTGTGAACCCAACCATAAAGTTTGCCCCCACAAAAGCTGTTACATTCATTATAAGGCCTCATGCACACAGGACGTTTTTTTGACTGTTTTACAGCAGCTGTTTTTAGCTGCAGAGGTTTTCTCCTACAGTCAATAAACTCTCCATCATGTTGTCCTATGTGTTCATGCACACAAAGGCTGTTATCAACTGTTTTTGAGCTGTAAAAAAAACCCAAGACCAGTGGATTCTGAGAGATGTTTTTCAGCTGTAAAAGCACTCAAAAGTGCGGCCAAACGCCGGTCACCATTGTTTTTGGACGTTTTATATAAATTGAGCGAAAAAAAAAAAACCGCTGGCCCTTTAAAAACGCGCTAAAACTCCGGTAATATAATACTAATAAAAGCTGAAAAAAATCACTGACGTTTTTAGGATGTTTTTTTAATGTCCTGTGTGCATGAAGCCTTACAGAATACTCACAAATCTAAATTTAATAGTGAGCTCTTGGGTTTATTGAGATTTCTGGATCACCTTTTCCACTCCAAACACTAAGCTGCACTGTGTCAAGAATAGGCACTACGTTCCCTCTTTTGCGTATATTTTGCAATTTTGAATAATGTGACTGTGCTTGATTATGAATGAATTATGATCATTTAGAATCATTTTGCACTAATATCTATCAAGCAGATGTTCTGTCTTCCTCTGTTAAAGTGTGTAATACTTTGTAGGAATTTGATCAGATCTGGAGAAAAAATTAAAATGTGCTACCTGGGTTCTTTCCTTTTTTAATATGCCTTTTCCATGGCATTTGCACACTACAACCTACATAAAATCTTACAGTATGATGTGGCTTCCTTCCTGTTATCAGTATAACCGTTCAATGAGTTCACCAGTGCAACATACTGAAATTAGATGAGGATTCATGGCATTTGTTGATGCAGTCACTTACTGTTTTGCATTGCTTATTTTGTAGCCATCAAATGGGATCTTTATGAGCTTGTTTCTGATTGTCTTACCTCTTGAGTCTATGGCACACGGTCTATTCCATGAACTTGGTAGCTGTTTGGGAGGGACTTCTGTTGGCTATGCTGTTGTAATTCCCACAAATTTTTGCAGGTAAGTTTCTTCTATGCCTACCCTGTAGTGTTGTCACTCACATTGTGTACCCAGAAAGAGTATGCAGTTTTAGTGTAATGGCGCAGATATTATTATCTTTTGTTACTTTTATAGTGTAGCAAAGCTCCATCTTGAAAGGGTAACCGTCCCCTTGTACAGTTGTCCTCTAACAAATTTACCTTCCTCCCGGGTGTTGGCAACTAGGCTCCATGCAGGGCTGCACAGTGAAGATCACTGAATTAAGGCTAAAGTATTTCACCTAGTGGGATGCCCTTAATTATAGAACAACTGTACAATGGTGCATTTGCCCTTTTAACTATATTTTCCATAACCCCTCTACAACATATTTTAAAAGCACCTTGCAGCAAGACATGTACGTATTTTAGTTTTAAGATGAAGGCATTGTACACTTTCTACTTTATTATTATTTTTTTTGTTAACTAGGAATTCATTACACTCCCTGTGCTGTTTGACTGACACATGCAGTTTTTACTGTCATGACTGACTGATTCTCCTATATCTATGTATTGCTTCAGCTAGCATGTCCCTATACACCAAAGGCAACTTCCGGTTCCAGATAAGTGTTCAATTCATGCCTAGCCATTTTCTCTGTGTCGCATCATAAATCTGAGAGTGCTAATGTAATAAAAAAAAAAATCTTCCAGCTGCATGGTGAGCTCTGTAAATGCTCTGCCTGTGTCTTTGTCAGATCTAATTACTGTGTAACTCTCACCTGCACCAGCACTAGAATGAAAGGCCTAGAGATTGTGAAATATGTAGTTTCTTCACAGGAAGTCAAGTTTCACACTACAGTTAAGGGTCATGCATTAACCTGTGTAGTGCCATACCGAATACCTCATGTTTCTCCTCAAACAAACATCTGCTATAGGCTGTGCATACAGGGCAGCAAATTACACTATGAAACTACAGGATCAGTGCACATCTTATGCAAGTGAAAAACACAAGGTGCAGGCAGGAATGTGTACAGTGCCTTTTAAGTTGTTTTTTTTTTATTGACATTTTCTATTTGAAAGATTTTATGCTGCCAGAAAAGAAAATCATGTCACATCTCTCAAACACGGCAAAAACACATTTTTAGAGGAATGAGGAAGGGTTACAGTTAAAACTCTCAAATAGGGTTAAAAGGAAATGAATGCAAACTGTGGACCAATCTGTGAAGATAAGATAAGAAAAATATGTTGGTAAATTGGTCCTATTGTATGTTAGACACATCAACAAATCACTACTACCACGCAAAAATAGTAGCATTGTTGATTCTGCTTTCCTGGTGTAGCCCTAGCTGGTGTTTGTAACCCTAAAAAAAGAAAAAAAAAATAGACAATGTTCCTTTTAAAACATGTTGTACAGCACAGTGCTTGTACTATGTAATTTGGCCATTTCTACTTCTCCTTCACCTGAGATAGCTGGCTGATCCTGTCTGGTGCTGCCCTCCCCCCTGTAAACTGGCCATGGTTTATCATGGCTGCTGAGCCCTGACACTGGTCAGTTTACGTGCCTCCATCATCCAGTGTCAGTGCCCACCCCTCCCATCCTGCTGCTAAAATATCTTTGTAATGTACATTCAATCCCCTTTGTTAGAAAATGTTCTGTGCTCCACTGTATGTTCTTAAAATATGCAATATCTACCTTATTTCATAGCACCGCTCAGCGCTCACTTGACTGCACGCTGCTCTCCTCCCGACTGGCGGCAGAGAGGGATTCTCAGCCCCTCCGGCTGTAGCTGTCAGATCGGAAGAGGGAGCAGCGAACAGTCACTTGAGCGGTGCTATGAAATAAGGTACAAATCAGAATATTTTTTACACAGAACATACACTGGAGTATAGAATGTTCTCTAACACAAGGGATTGTATGTACATTTCAAAGTGATTTTACAACCACTTTACTGCTGAGTCTGAATGAATGCCTGGACATTCATGACCACATTGCAATTTATCCTGCTGTCCCCGCCACTGAATTGGACAGTGCAGGAGGGAGATGCTGAGGGAGGAGAATAGAGGATGCTAATTTGCTGCCTCGGCAGCCAGACTTTAGCCCCACCCATCAAAACTGGCAGGGACTATAGGAGGAAGCAAGGCCAGGAAACTAAACCCCGGGGGGAGTGAAGGAGAGATCCCAGGAGTGGGTGTGTGTCAGGGTGATTCCCCATCCACGACTGGTAGCTGGCCAGGGAGCCCAGGAAAAAAGGGACAGACCTTTTGACGGGAGAGTTTCTCGGGAGCTTAGAGAGGAGAGGGCCTCATGAGAGGGAGTGTCTTGAGAGGTTGTGCAGGCAAGTGGGGAAATCCACATAGACAAAGGGAACAGGCCTTTCTCCTGTAGTTGCCCGTTCAAGTAGAAGGCATTTCCACATAGGCTCTCCTCAATTCCAGCTTTGAGAAAGTGTGACTTCATGAAGAAGAGCTGAAACTTTGCCTGGAGACGTGCCAGTTATCTGTCAACTATCTGGGGCATGTAGTCTGCTGAATGAAGAAGTGGCTACCGACCCCAAACAGTTGGAGGCCATTGCCATTTGGCCAAAGGCCCGAAATGTCACAGAGCTGAGGTCCTTCCATGAATTCTACTACAGAAAATGTGTGGAAGGGTCTGCCAAGATTACCTGGCCTCTCAACAAATTTGTGGGAAAAGGAGAGGAAGATTGAAGCCACCAGACTCCACCTCCCAAGGCCTTCAAGTGGCTGAAGTAGAGTTTTACTCACACCCCTGTCCTTGCCTCTGCCGACCCTGCTCGGCCCTGTAAATTGCACGTGAATGCAAGCAGAGAGGGATTTAGCCTGTTTTCTATCCTTTCCCTTCTCTGAGCACAGTCATGTGGCACTGTTTTTGGTTTGGACATTATGGCTATATGAAAGTAATCTAAAATTAATCCTTTTGGGCATGGCTCTGTATGCCAGAAAGTTTATAATATTTCACTGCAGCACACCATATTTTGCACCAATATTCTTTGCTATTTGCCTAATAGTATGGCTGTGCAAGAGTTAATCATGCTTCCCCTCACACTGCAAGTCAGTAGCCCAGTCAAGCCCTAAGGCTTCATTTACACGGGACCTTACACAACCTCCCCTGAACGACATAAATTGACAGCTTCAAAACAATGTTTAAAAACGCCCAGTTAGACCCGGTTACATACCGGCGTTTAGCAGCATTTAGAGGCATTTGCGTTCAGAAGCGTTTTTGAAGATAACCTCAGGAGACCTCTGGAGACCCTCCCAAATCCAAAATAAACAGTATTTTTTAACTATTTAAGCCGTTCTGTGAGAGTAGATTCACTAGCTGCAGCAGTAGAGCGAGCAGTGTACTTCGAGAGAGTTCTGTTATTTCTTGTGTTGCCAATATGGATCCTATGATGAGCATCTGTCAGGAAATGCTCCTCTTGTTGCTGCTGCGGAGGGCTGAATCACAGCGAAAATCGTGTGAGGACCAGAATTCGTCGCTACTGGACTCATCCGTTGATGGATCAACACATGTCAACTGGCTACTTTTCTAATATTCATGTCCAGCTGCGGAATTACCCAAAGAAGTTTTTCAATTTCACACGCATGTCTATTGCCACCTTTGACCTTTTCCTAGAAAAGATTCGGCCGCGTCTTGCATGGACACAAACATGAGAGAGAGTGTGCAACCAGAGGAACGTCTCTTGATCACTCTCGGGTGTGTGTATATATTAATCTCTCTCTCGTGACTGCCTCAAAACTACTATAAACTATGCTGTGTAAATGTACACATAACCTTAAATTAGTTCAGGGGCAGCTGGAAAAAATGTCAAAACGCCCCTGAACGTCAGTTTAACAGCCTCGGTGTAAATGGAGCCTTAATGTAATCTACAACAGTTAGGGCCCTTTCACACGGCCGTGTCCGTGTTTGGGCTCCGTTTTGCTCAGCGGGGATCGCTCCACTCCGATGATCCCCACTGAGCCGATGGATGACGGATCCGTCTCCGCTCTCTGTGCAGAGACGGATCTGTCAGAGCCCCCGCTCTCCCCTATGGCAAATTGGATGACAACAAATCCGTCTGTCTGTTGTCATCCGATCCACAGACGGATGGAAAATGGGCTTTTCCTCCGTCACACGAAAGCGGAGCGGATCGGAGAGCGACGTGTGTCAGCGGACATATCTCCGCTGACATCCGCTGCTCCATAGGGGTGCATGGATGGTCTGTTCAGGTCCGGCTGAAAAAAAAACAGACAGGCAGACCTGAACGGAACGTCCATGTGAAAGGGGCCTAAGGGAAATCTGATGACAACGGATCCATCTGTCCGTTGTCCGATCCGCAGATGGATGGAAAAATAGGGTTTTCCTCCGTCACACTTTACAGAAGTAGAGTGGATTGGAGAGCAATGGGTTTCAGCGGATATATCTCTGCTGACATCCGTTGCTCCATAGGGCTGCATGGAGCCCCTGACTGCAGAGCTTGCTGTCCTTGCTAGAGTTTGGCTGGAAACCTCCCTGAGTATAGTGCATATGCTGCACTATACATAACCTGCATTATCTGGACCACACGTCGTACTATGCTACATTATTTGGACCTCCCTTATAACGTACACTGTGCTGTATATATCACATTCTACTTGTCCCCATTTGAAAGATGGCCCATCCCTTCCTTTTCCCAGACATCGTGACACTGGTACAGGCTGTAGAGGAAATCAGAAGGCACAATAAACCTCACAAACGTTGTGATGATCACACACTTGGCCTCACCCTACCCAGAGATTTTCCAGCTTGTGGGACTACACTCTAACCACCAGCAGACTGAAAGTGATTATCACTGGAGCAGTTTACCTCAGCCGTTAACACCATCACAGTACTGTTCTCAACAGCCATTGTTGCCATTCTGACCTTTTTTAAAGTGTGCGTGTCTCTCTTACTTCCATGCCTAGACAGTAGTAAATCTGAACTAAGCTCTTCACAGAGGCAAAGTTCTTTAATTTCCAGTTGGAGCATTTAAAGATTCCGCTTAATCATTTTTATATGTTCTTTTATTGAAAAAAAAGAAAATTATGCAGAAACAATTTACAGAAAAGTTATTACAATTACATATTTTATTCGGTGTCCTGAGTGGGTTTTTATAGGAGTTCAGATCATTTATTACTGTTCTTTTAAACTACGAAAGGAAAAATCTAATTCTAACCGATTTTGTATTTTGTTCATGTTATCATTAACGTTAATATAGAATTTATGTTGTCCACTGCAGTGTTTATATATGGGAGAAAGCAATATATAGTTATAGGGAAGCCTTCATGACTTAACAGGAAAAGGAAAGTGAATTTCAAGGTATGTCCGCTTTCAGTAGAAAAGTAGAATTTTTACTGGCCCTCCATCATGGCAAGTGCAAGGGCCTCACTCCTTCCCAGAATACTTGGCACACTGGCTAGCCGAAATCAGTAGTCAAGGTTCATTCAGTGGAAATTCAAAGAATGATAACCTATAGCACCCAGATTTAACATTTTTTACAATTGTCAGAAAAATAGATAATGTTTGATAGGTGCTATGTTTCATGGGCTGCCCCAGCTAGAGTACCTGCCACTTTCTCTGGAATGAGTAGAGTGATGGGTTTATTTAAGGCAATTCAGAGTCAAGGAGGTTGACACTGGTGACTTCTTTCTTTAAAAATGCTAGTTTCTTGGTTGGATCTGGATTTAATCCTTTGATTTGCTGTCCTTGCGCAGGAATATGGAGTAGGAGTAAAAATTGAAGGGCAACTGTGGTTTATACACACATACACCCCTACCCCCAACTTCTCCTTAAATAACCTGCTTATGTAACAGCATCTTGTGCATTGTTTTTTGCCTGTGGTGGGGGGGAACTTTGCTTCATCTGCTCCTGTGCACCAAGACTTTATAGACCTGTATGGGGCTGTCCCAGAGATTCACGCAGTATCTCAAAATGGCCACAGCTAATGAGAATTCAGTAGTGTGGCCAGTCCTAAAGGGGGAATGTATATCTCAAGTCAGGTGAGGAAGGGGGCCATGTCATTATTCTTTCATCTTTAAGGTATTTACTGGCTAGCCATGCAGTGGAGTAATTCAGTACATGCAATGGAGCATTGTCCCACATAAATATCACCATCTTCTTAAAAGATGAAAACCCTTTTTTTTTTTTTTTTTCCTGTACCATTGCTTGAAAAAAGTGTCTTCTAAAAACTGGCAGTAGGTTTGGGAGTGATTTTGAGTCCATCTTCAACCCGAAACCTCATCTTTTAACAATACCAGCCCATGCCAGTACCCCACCTCCACCTTGCTGGCGTCTGAGTTGAAGTGGAGCTCTGTGGCCGTTACTGATCCAGCCACAGGTCCATCCATCTTGTCTGCCAACAGTCGCTCTCATCTCATCAGTCCATAAAAACTTTGAAAAATCTGTCTTCAGATATTTCTTTGCCCGATCTTGACTTTTCAATTTATGTGTCTTGTTCAGTGGTGGTCAGGTTTCAGCCTTACTTGCTTTCGCCATGTCCCTGAGCACTGAACACCCTTCTGAGCACTCCAGGTAAGGTGTAGTTCTGGAATATGATGGCACTGGAGAATAATGGGTTTCTGGTAGCTTCACGTTTGATTCTTCTCAAAACTTTGACAATTCATTTGCATCTTCTTCTTTTTTTTTTTTTTTCTCAACATGTTTCTTGCGACCCTGTTGACTATTTGCAAAAACAATGTTTGATGGTTCTGTGATCGCACCCCACTATCTTAGCAATTTCAAGAGTGCTGCATCACCTAAAAGACTTTACAATTTTTGACTTTTCAGAGTCCATTAATTCTCTTTTTTGGCCCATTTTGCCTGAGGAAAAGAAGCTGCCTTATAATTATGCACACCTTGATATAGGGTGTTGATCTCCTTAGGCCACACCCTCCATTACACAAATCCACATCACCTGATATGCTTAAATCCATTAAGCATTCAAGTTTTTTTAAAGCTTGGAGTTGGACAGTATGCATAAAAATGATGATTTGGTCAGAATACTCATTTGCCTAATTGTGCACACAGTGTATAGTTAATACAGGTTCCTCTGGAAACCAAGTAGTTCCTGGCACTGTGGGCATTGTTTAAACCTGGAAGAGAAAGACATTGCCCACCTCCCATCTCTTTTTATGTGAATCCTATAAAAAAAAATATTATTGAGATTCCCGTTGGGGGTCTTAGTTCTCTGCAACCACAGCAAGTTGACTTTCAACTCCAGCAATGACCGTGACAGGTTGACTTACTGTTCAGTAGCCCAGGTGAGCCTTTCAAACAAGACTCTATGCTGCATCATCCATCTTTGAGAAGGCATAATGTATATTGGATGCACTTTGGCCACTGACAGTGTAAAAAAGGTCAAATCCTGCCCATACTCTACCCCTGTGGGAGAAACTATTGTATGACCTGTTAACTGGATAGGTTAACCAAGATTTCATACCTGGTTACCATTTTCATTCCGTATAATCCCAGACAGACTCGATGTTGAGATCAGGGCTCTGTGGGAGCCAAACCATCATATCCAGGACTTCATGTTCTTCTTTACACTGAGGATCATTCTTAATAATATTTGTCTGCATGTTTGGGGTCATTGTCCTGCAGCAGAATAAATATGGGGCCATGATATGGCATGATGGATAAGTATATGCTTGTATTTCTCAGCATTGAGGACGCCATTGATCCTGACCAAATCTCGAACTCCATTTGCAGAAATGTAGCCTTATACTTGCACGGAACCTCCACCATGCTTCATTGTTGCCTGCAGACGCTTATTATAGTGCTCTCCAGCCCTTCGTGAACAAACTGCCTTTTGCTACAGTCAAATATTTCAAATGTTGACTCATCAGTCCAGAGTACCTGTTGCCATTTTTCTGCAGCCCAGTTCCTCTTTTTCGTGCATAGTGGAGTCGCTTAGCCTCGTTTCCATTCATAAAAATGTGTAAGAAGAGCAAGGAGTCCTGGAAGTGATGGTTTTGCTCCCACAGAGCCCTGATCTCAACATCATAGTCTGTATGGGGTTACATGAAGAAACAGAAGATCTGTGGCTAGCTCTCCAAGATGTTTTGGAACAACCTACCTGCCAAATTCATTCAATAACTATGCAAGTGTACCTAGAAGAATTGATGCTGTTTTAAAGGCAAAGGGTGGTCACACCAAATATTGATTTGTATTTCTGTTCATTTATTTCCTTTTTGTTGATAAAAATAAACTATTCTTCTATTTCTGAAAGCATTCTTAATTTCCAGCATTTTTCACACCTAAAGCTTTTGCACAGTACTGTATAATATATAAAAAGTATGGCTTTGTTAACCACTTGCCGGCGGCTAATCGGCATTTGACGGCGACAGAGTGGCTCTGTAACGCGGATCGCCGCCATATGACAGCGGCCGCTAGATCGCGCCCAATGAGCGCGCGCCGCCGGAGGTGCGCCCGCGCGCTCACTGTGTTCGGGGAGGGCCAGGGAGTGGGTGCGGGGGAGTCGATCTCCGCTGGCCACCCGCGATGCCCCCCCCCCCGGAGTGAAAGAACGGAGGTCCGTGTAAGTAAACACGGACCTCCGTTCTGTGAGGGGAGAAGGGCTGTGATCACAGCCTTCCTTTACACGGAAGCTGTGATCGCTTCCCTTCCCCTGCTAGGGCAGTCCCCCCACAGTAAGAACACGCCCAGGGAACACAGTTAACCCTTAGAGCGCCCCCTGCAGGTTAACCCCTTCACTGCCAATGGCATTTACACAGTAATCAGTGCATTTTTATAGCACTGATCGCTGTATAAATGCCAATGGTCCCAAAAAAGTGTCAAAATGTTCCGACATGTCCGCTGAAATATCGCAGTACTGCTAAAAATCGCAGATCGCCGCCATTACTAATAAAAAATTAAAAAAAAAATAAAAACCCCAGAAATGAATTATCATCCGTAAACGCAACCACTTTTGCGCAAACCAATCAATAAACGCCGATTGCGATTTTTTTTTTTCCCCACAAATATGAGGAAGAATATAAATCGCCAAAACCGATGAAAAAAAAATGTTTTTTTATATTTTTTTTTTTTGGATTTGTATTTTAGCAAAAAGTAAGAAATTTTGTTTTTTTTTGCAAAATTGCCGCTCTTCTTTTGTTTATAGCGGCGATCGGAAATGATGCAGTGGTGATCAAATACCACCAAAAGAAAGCTCTATTTGTGGGGGAAAAAAAGGACGCAAATTTCGTTTGGGTACAACGTCGCACGACCGCGCAATTGTCAGTTAAAGCGCCGCAGTGCCGAATCGCAAAAAGGGCTCCGCTCCTAAAGTGTGAAATCCTTCCGGGGCTGAAATGGTTAAATATATATGCTTATTCTCTTCCCTTTTGAAATGTTTGTTTCTTGGTGTGGCACCTAAAAGACCTGCCTTTAGAACCCACCCACTTTCGGTGTTAGGGACGTACGTTTGTGGCTAGCGACTTGGTATTTTTAGACAAAATCTAAAGCAACTGTTTTTTCGGTTTGTATCTTGCAAACAAGCCTATATTATATATTTTTTCTGTAGTTGGCCAAGAATGTAGACTATAGCTGTTATCAAAGATTTTCTGCAGTTTAAGACTGACAATGACTTTATTTTAAGAAGGAAAAAAAAAAAAGAAAAGATATTATGAAACCGATATAAACAGTGAAATAAAAGGATAATAAAGCTGGGTAGAGTACATCTGGTCTTTGGTGCCTGCCCCTTTTTTAAAATGCAGTATCATGCAATTTCCTGTAACCAAAATCATACTGCATTTTTAGATCCTTGGGGGTGCCAGTCAGAGTGAATGGTTTGTCAAGTGTCACCGCCTCTGGCTGCCTAACCCAGACATGGGATCCAAATCGCTGTTTTTGTTATCAACTTGAAAATTCTGGAGGAAAAGCGAGTGATGTGGTGTTCAGTACTACTCCCCTCCACTCTCATTACACAGGGGTTTTTTCAGACTGTCAAAGTGGTTATAACCCTTTCCCATTTAATCCAAACCAAACTTTGGCTATGATTTGAATTTTCTGTGTTTTTTATACAGTTGTACTCCTTAACCACTTCAATACCAGGCACTTAGAACACTTCCCGCCCAGACCAATTTTCAGCTTTCAGTGCTCTCACAATTTGAGTGACAATTACTCAGTCATGCTACACTGTATCCAAACAAAATTTTTATAATTTTTTTTTCTCACAAAACTTTCTTTTGGTGGTATTTAGTCCCCGCTGGGTTTTTTATTTTTTGCGATATAAGCGAAAAAAGAGCGAAAATTTTGAAAAAAACACTTTTTTTTTATTTTGTACTGTAAAATTTTGCAAAAAAGTAATTTGTCTTCATAAATTTGGGCCAAAATGTATATTGCTACATATCTTTGGTAAAAATAACCCAAATTGGTGGATATTATTTAGTCTGTGTGAAAGTTATAGAGTCTACAAACTATGGTGCAAATCACTGAAAATTGATCACACCTGATGTACTGAAGGCCTCTCTCATTTCTTGAGACCCTAAAAAGCCAGGAAAGTACAAATACCCCCCAAATGACCCCATTTTGGAAAGCTAACACCCCAAGGTATAATCTATGAGGCATAATGAGTCTTTTGAACGGTTCATTTTTTTCCAGAAGTTTTTGGAAATGTGGAAAAAAAATGAAAACGCATTTTTTTTTACACAAAGTTGTCCATTTATAAAATATTTCTAACACATAGCATGCACATAGCTAAATTGACACCCCAAAATCCATTCTGCTGCTCCTCCTGAGTATGGGGATACCTCATATATGAGACTTTTACACAGGCTGGCCACATACAGAGGCCCAACATTGAAGCAGCACCGTCAGGCATTTTAGAAGCACAAAATACATATCTAATTTCTGAACCACCTATTACACTTTGGAAGGCCCTGGAGCACCAGGACAATGCAATTACCCACAAAATGACCCCATTTTGGAAAGTTAACACCCCAAAGTATAATCATATAGAGGCCCAACATCCAAGTAGCACTTCCAGGCATTCTAGGAGCATAAATTACACATACCATTTTCTGACTACCAATCACATTTATGAAGGCTCTTCATATTTGTAACACATAGCATGTACATACCAAATAACAAAAGATTACCTGTGGTTTTAGTAGTGCAGTGGTCCACAGAGGAGGGCATCAGTCCAGGCAGCAGGCAGGGATGTGGTCAGCGACAACAAAAGCAATCGTCCAAGCAGCAGGCAGGAATATTGTCCATAGTACAGGCAGAAATACTGTCAGCACAGCCAAAGCATTGGTCCAGGTAGCAGGCAGAGATGTCAAGGCAGAAATACTATCCATAGTCAGAGGCAGCAGGCAGAAATATGGTCAACACAGCCAAGGCATTGGTCCAGGCAGCAGGAAAAAAACATGGTCCATAAAGTCCTGGGTAATTACGGGCAGCAATATGGTCAGCACAGCCAAAGTATTGGTCCAGGCAGCAGGAAGAAACATGGTCCAGATAGTCCTGGGTCATTACAGGCAGCAATATGGTCAGCACAGCCAAAGTATTGGTCCAGGCAGCAGGAAGGGCCATCAAGCTTAGGGCCAGGGGGGCAGGGGTAGAGGCTTCTCCCACCCAAACGCTTTGAAGCCTCCGGGAAACCAGACCCTGTTCTAGAACACAGAAAACCAAACACTGGTTTTCTATACTCCGAACGCTTTCTGGAGCCCCTCACATATGTGAGACCCCTGTGTACTAATGTATAGGGGCAAAAGATCAGTCCAAGTGGCAGGCAAAAACATGGTCAATCAACAGGCCGAGGTCATACACGTGGAAGTCAGAAACATGGTTTGAAACGGCAGGCAAAGACATTGTCGGTAAACAGGCCAGGGTCAGTTAACGTGGTAGCAAGCAAATGATCCACACAGGTTTTTGAAACGGGAAATGGCAGTCTAAAGTCTATATTGAGAACTAATATGTGATTTGGGTGTGGTAATTTTTGAAACAATGTCCGATACACAGGCCAGGTTGGGAGGGACAGTCAGGGCAATAATACGTGGTATCTGATTCCTCTGCTGGAGCATACACGGCATCTCTTCTGTCTTCTTCATCCGGATTCTGTGAGGGGGATGGGGAAGGGATAATGTTGCTCGTGCAGTCGATTCACACTGTCAGAGCGAATACTTTCTGGGATGGGTCCTTGATGATAAATGAGGGCAGTAATAATGGTTTCGATGTACTTGAAGTAGGTGAGGGATTGGTTTTGGGAGGATTTTTGGCAACACACAAACGAATTAAACATGGCCATATGAAAGAGGTGAAATGCGGCTTTCTTATACCAATAACGGGACTTGCGGGTAGATAAATAGGGCTGTACCATCTGGTCATTTAAATC
>BLSH010481490.1:235030-280992 GCA_018402905.1 Glandirana rugosa
TCTGTTCCGGGGCAACATTTCGGGTTCACGCAAATCTTGGACGCACTTGGGCTTTACAACGGGGCCTTGTCTTCTTTGGATCTCCACCGAGTTGTCATCGTGGATAGTTGAGAGGATGTAGACATCTTTTTTGTCCCTCCACTCCATGGCCAATACCTCTTCATTCCTCATGAAGGCAGATTCCCCGTTTTGCAGCTTTCGGGTGAGGAGATTTTTTGGGAAGCCCTTTCGGTTTTTCTTGAAGGTCCCGCAGGCCAGGGTTTTCTTTTGATAAAGATGGCGAAATAGGGGCAGGCTGGTATAATAATTATCCAGGTGTAGGTGGTGTCCTTTTCCAAAAAGGGGGTATGCCAGCTCCCAGACAATCTTCCCACTGGTCCCAATATATGTGGGGCAATGTCAGACAACGCCAATGGAACATGCGGGCATATGATGAAGTGGGATTGGCCGCTATAAATTGTTCTGCGTACAGATTAGTTTGGTCCACCATATTCTGTAGCAATTCAGGGGTAAAAAAACAAATAAAAATAGTCCAATGGGCCAAAATTTGTGGTGTCAACCTGCACACCTGGTTGTTTGGTGAAATTGGGGATTATTGCAGATCCTGAGTTGACGGGCAACCACACGGGGTTTGCCAGGGCATCGGGTAGGAAGGACTGAGCCCGGGCTACCCGATGGGTTCTTGAGGTTGTGCGTGTAGTTCCAGTGCTGGTACTGGGCTCCTCTTCTTGGGGTCTGGTGCTGCTGGTGGTGGGCAAGTCTTCAGTTCTTGGGCCTAATTGTCTCATTCTTTTAGGAGTGGGGCGGTTTCCTCCGCTGAATCGGACTCTGATCACCTGCCCTCTATTGGCTCATACTCTGAACCAGAATCGTTTGATGAGAGCTCCCCGCTGCTCTCATCATCCGACATGGCTAGAATTTCATACGCCTCCTCAGGGGTATATCCTCTTTGAGACATGATAGAGTGGGCCTGGTGAATATACTGATGGCAGTACTGATGGGTGGCGGTATTGGTGGTGGACCTGCGTTTAGTGGTACCGGTGGCTGGCCTGTGTGGCGATACCGATAGCGGTACTGGTGGCTGAACTGGTGGCGGATTTATTTAGTGGTACTGGTACTGGGGGCTGGCCTGTGTGGTGATATTGATGGTTGTTGACAGATGGGCTGTGTGACAGATGGGCTGTTGACAGATCCAATGGTACTGGTGACAGGTCCTCTTTATTGTGTGGCGATACCGATGGCGGTACTTGTGGTGACAGATGGGCTGTGTGACAGATGGGCTGTTGACAGATCTGGTGACAGGTCCTCTTTATTGGGGGGGGTGTGTGGTGTTGTGCACAATACTCACTCACTGACTGACCAG
The DNA here is from genome assembly GCA_018402905.1 of Glandirana rugosa. Taxonomy (NCBI): domain Eukaryota; kingdom Metazoa; phylum Chordata; class Amphibia; order Anura; family Ranidae; genus Glandirana; species Glandirana rugosa. Next base: position 236,394 of record BLSH010481490.1, read on the forward strand.
ACACTGAAAATAACTCACTGATCCCTGCTCTGCTCTCTCCTCACACGATCGGTGTGTGAGGAGAAAAAGCAAGGATCAGACAGTTACCCTGCAGTGTTTACATTTGTGACCAGCTGTGACTGGACACAGCTGGTCACATGGTAAACAGCCAATTTCATTGGCTGTTTACAGATCGGGAAAGCGCTGTGTCCAAGGGACACCCGCTCCCCCCCGATCACATGGGCGCGCCTCCGGGCGCGCGCACAGCATGCACTTGCGCCGCGCTGCCGCTTGCCTGTATGCTATGATCGGCTGTATCTTATACACAGCCGATCATACGGTAAACAGCCAATTTAACTGGCTGTTTACCGTGATCAGTGACGGCCCGTGTCCGGCGGACACGAGCCGTGCACGATCGCCGCGATGCGCGCCCCCGGCTTATCCTGAGGACGTCAATAGACGTCCAGTCAGGATAACGAACCCCCCGCCCGGACGTCATTTCTCTATACGCCGGGCGGGAAGTGGTTAAGTTTACACACTGGCAGAATTTATGATTTCTTGGCCAGTTTTTAGAGAATATGAATGATGGCATAAAAACCTTTCTTTCACTCGTGGTTAGTGTTTGACTGAAGCCATTTATTCTCAATTAACTGTGTTTACTCTTTTTAAATCATAATGACAACAGAAGCGACCCAAATGACCCTGATCAAAAGTTTATATACCCTGGTGATTTTGGACTGATAACATGTGCACAAGTTGGCACAAAGGGGTTTGGCGATTTAAAGGTAACCATCCTCACCTGTAATCTGTTTGTAATTTGTGTGTGTGTATAAAAGGTCAATGAGTTTCTGGACTCCTGTCAGACCCTTGCATCTTTCATCCAGTGCTCCTCTGACATTTCTGGATTCTGAGTCATGTGGAAAGCAAAAGAATTTTCAAAGGATCTACAGGAAAAGGTAGTTGAACTGTATAAAACAGGAAAGGGATATAAAAAGATATCCAAGGGATTGAGAATACCAACCAGAAGTGTTCAAACTCTAATCAAGAAGTGGAAAATGAGGGGTTCTGTTGAAACCAAACCACAGTCAGGTAGACCAACTCAAAACATCAGCCACAACTGGAATTTTTGTCAAGAGGAATGGGCAGCTTTACCATATGAGAAGATAAAGAGCCTCTTCCACAAATACCACAAAATACTTCAAGCTGTTATTGATGTTAAAGGGGGCAATACATGGCATTAAGTTACATTTTGGTCTCATCACGCCAAATGACTTTCCATCAGAAGGTTTGAGGCTGGTCTCTGTGCTGTTTGGCGTATTGTAAGTGGGATGCTTTGTGGCATTTGCATAGTAATGGCTTTCTTCTGGCGACTTGACCATGCAGCCCATCTTTCTTCAAGTGCCTCCTTATTGTGCATCTTGAAACAGCCACACAACATGTTTTCAGAGAGTCCTGTATTTCAGTTCAAACTATTTTCCTGGCAGTTGTGGCTGAAATTTTAGTTTGGTCTACCTGACCATGGTTTGGTTTCAACAGAACCCATCATTTTCCAATTCTTGATTAGAGTTTGAATACTGCTGATTGGCATTCTCAATTCCTTGGATATCTTTTTATATCCCTTTTCTGTTTTATACAGTTCAACTTCCTTTTCCTGCAGATCCTGAAACTTCAGTGCAGCGCTGGATGAAATATGCAAGGGTCTGTCAACTGTAAACTTTTGATCAAGGTCATTTGGGTAGTTCCTGTTGTCATTATGATTTAAAAAGAGTAAATACAGTTGATTGATAATAAATGGCTTCAACCAAACACTAACTATAAGTGAAAGAAATGGTTTTGTGTTATCATTCATATTCTCTGAAAAATGACCAAGAAATCATAAATTCTGCCAGGTTATGTAAACTTATGAGCACAACTGTATGCAGCTAAGCTCAATGTTATACAAATATGATAACATCTTTTGTTTCTAACCTTGTTGCTAACGTTTAACTTTTGTTATGTTTACCACATATCCAGACAAACTCTAAAATGCATAAACTGTAAGGCTACATTCACACCGATTAGGCCGTTGTGAATTGGAATCAGGAATCAGGAATAGTGAACAGGAATCTTAGGCCCCGTTTACTATGATACATCACCCATGAAGAACCCAAATATTACACTTGTTCAAATACTGACTAAAACTAATCTTGCGTGCATTCAGCACTAGAGCATTGTGAAAAATATGTAGTATTTGTGTGTTTTGGTATAGTGTTCCCTACAAAAGAGCCTGTTTTCTCAAAAGATTTTGTTTTCTTGCTTTACTAGCCCAAATGGACAACCCATGTTGCTTCCACCAGAACATGTACAGGAACTAAACCTGCGTTCCACGGCAATGCTAAATGATATCCAGAGATTCTTTGCTTCCCACATGATAGAAACCTATGGCTGTGACTACTCTACAAGTGGTCTTACATTTGACACCCTGCAAACAAAACTCAAGTCTTTTCTGGAATTGAGAACATCCGATGGACCAAGGCATGATACCTATATACTGTACTACAGTGGACACTCTCACAGTACTGGAGAATGGGCTTTAGCAGGTAGGTGCCGAGCTGGTGAAGGGATTGCTGTAAAAGATCTGGGATGAAATATATTGTGGTTACAGAATTTTGTCATTTTCACATTTTAGTTTGAGAAGACTTAGCGAGTCCCCTGTTAATCTGTGGATTATTTGCAGAGAGATTTTCTACTTTTATATAGCCATTACACATTGATGGTAAAGCTGGAGGTTATTTTGCTAATATAGCTGTGCACAGTTTATCAGTCAGTAATGTGTGTGACAGATGGAACAGAATGCCATTAGCTTCTCTTTTTTTTCATAAATCTGGACACATTTGGACCTCTGCAGTGAAATGAATTGGACTAATCATGTTTTAAAATATTAAAGCACTCTTGAAATGTACAAATGCCAGGACATACGCAGTAGATGTTTGACAGGATAAATATGCATGCAAGTATGTGTGCTTTATGCATATTGTTTGTCAGGCAAATTAACTAAAAATAAAAATAAATAAGTAAAATGAGAGAAATGAATTTGATTGTTGTGGACAACACCTAATGCAACATAAATAATTTTTCTCTTTCGTTCACTGACGGACGCAGCAGCTCTATTCATGACATGTGGGTTTTGCCACCTTTCCCTAGGAGTGGACTAGGCAGAACACAGTTCAGCTAAAAGCAGACACCGCCCCTCCCAGGGGGAAGTCCTCACTTGGTATAACCCCTCCACCCTGCTAAGCACACTCGGTTTTCTTTTCTGCCTAGTGCAAGGAGTAGGACCTGGCTCCCTGCTGGGACCTGTGGTTCCCTTTTTTTTTTTTTTTTTTCATTTTTTTTTTTCAAGAAATCTGATGAAGGCTGCAATCAAGTAGCCGGCTGGGTGACAGGCTGGATATCCTAGACCCAGGAAGTCTCCCCAGTGCGGCCAACAGACGCGGACCTACCTTAGCTCCGTGCTGGGTCGGCCGTTTTGGCCCCGTTCCGTGCGAGGAGGCCAGCGGGTTAAACGTCCAGCCAGCACACTTAGAACCGGGTCCTCGGGCTCGCATCACGGGTGTCGCGTGGCCAGCAGCTCCCCCCGGGGTGGCAGGTCTGTCTTGGGTGGGTTACTCGCTACGCCCGTCCGGATGGGTAAGTACGCCCCCCCCGCTCTCACGGGGGTGTGGGGGGGCATGCGGGTTCCCCCTGGGGTGTTGGGCTGGCTCTCTCCCTTCCTACACCCCCCTCCCCCTTGTTGCTGGGTGGGCTCCGGTTATACTGTTGGCCGATTCCCGCGGCGGCCGGCGCCATTTTGTCATGGCACGGCCGCCATTTTCCTGTAGTCTGGCCGCGTGTATTGGCACCCTTGTTTGAATTAAAAATAACATACACTATGTGCACAATTATTAGGCAAGTTGTAATTTTGAGGATTAATTTCATTATTGAACAACTACAGTGCTCTCGGTCAATCCAAAATGTTAATAAACCTCAAACCTGAATATTTAAAAGTGAGGTTTTGGCTTTCTTAGGCCCCTTTCACATGGGCTTTCCGATCAGGTCCGCCTGTCAGTTTTTCAGGCGGACCTGTTCGGAGCCTCCATTCACTCCTATGGAGCGGCAGATGTCAGCGGTAACTTGTCCACTGACACCCACTGCTATCCGATTCGATCCTGTCTGTGAAATCCAGACGGATGGTGACCCTATTTTCCATCCATCTGGCGGATTGGATTGGATGAAAACGAACAGACAGTCTGTTTTCAAGCGATCTCTCCATAGAGGAGAGTGGGACAGGTCCGTCTCAGCACAGTGAGTGGAGACGGACTTGTCATCCGCCTGCTCCCCCGCTGAGCAAGCGGAATCTGCCAAGCAGACAAGCCCATATGGAAGGACCCTTAGGAGAATGTGTGTACAATTATTGGGCAACTATTAGTGTGTAGAATTATTATGCAACTAAATGAAAAACTAACACTTTCCCATGTCACTTGTTTATTTTCATCTGCTAAAGTGAGAATAATAAACAAACAACTCAAAATTTACAAATTAACATTTCTGACATTAAAAAAAAAAAAATGTGACCAATATAGCCCTCTTCTTTTTAATAACAGTCGTAAGCCTTCCATTCATGGAGTCTGTCAGTTTCTTGATCTGTTGAAGATGCAGCAACAACCACAGCCCCCAGACACTATTCAGAGGTGTACTGTTTTCCTTCACTGTAAATCTTCCATTTAAGAAGAGCCCACAAGTTCCCAATAGGGTTTAGGTCAGGTGAGGAAGGGGGTCATGTTGTTTACTGGCTAGTTAGTGTCTTGCATAAATATCATGGTCTTCTTAAAAGATGCAGCCTTTTTCCTGTACCACTGCTTGAACAAAGTGCCTTCTAAAAATGGGCAGTAGGTTTAGGAGTTGATTTTGAGTCCATCTTCAACTGGAAAGGTCCAACTAGCTCATCTTTAAAAATACCAGCCCATACCAGTACCCCACCTCCACTCTGCTAGAGTTTGAGTGGAAGTGGAGCTCTGTGCCTGTCACTGATCCAGCCACAGGCCCATCCATCTGGTCTGCCAAGAGTCTCTCTCATCAGTCCATTAAACTTTTAAAAGATCTGTCTTCAGATATTTCTTGGGCCAGTCTTGACGTTTTAATTTGTGTCTTGTTCAGTGGTGGTGAGGTTTTTAGCCATCCTTACCTTAGCCATGTCTCTAGGCACTGAACACCTTGTACTTCTGGGCACTCCAGGTAGGTTGCAGTTCTGGAATATGACAGAACTGGAGGATAATGGGATCCTTGTAGCTTCACATTTGATACTTCTCAAATCTTTTGCAGTTAATTTGCGTCTTTTTTTTTTTTTTTTTTTTCTCAACACATTTCTTGCAACCCTGTTGACTACTTCCAACAAAACGTTTGCTGGTTCTATGATCACGCCCCAAAATCTTAGCAATTTCAAGAGTGCTGCATCCTTCTGAAAGACTTTTTACAAGTTTTTGATTCTTCAGAGTCAGTTAAATCGCTTTTTTGGCCCATTTTGCCTGAGGAAAATAAGCTGCCTAATAATAATGCACACTTTGATATAGGGTGTTGCTCTCCTTAGGCCACACCCTCTTTCCTTACACAAATGCACATCACCTGCTATGTTTAAATCCAATAAGCATTTGAGTTTATACAGCTTGGAGTTAGACAAAATGCATAAAAATTTTGATTTGGTCAAAATACTAATTTTCTAATAATTGTGAACATAGTGTAGAATCACGTGCTAGAGTTCTGAGACGTCTCTGCTGGTGGAAGTAATTGCATACATTGAGGTAATTAATCAAAACTGGAGCAGACGGAATATGGAGCAGTTGTTAATGACAACCATTTAGCTTTGATCTTCAGCTTGTTCAGTTAAAGTGGTTGTCAAGTGTTAAAAAAAAAAAAAAAAACACCTGCAAGAGAGGCATAATGAGCTAGTATACATCGCATACTACCTCATTATGAAATGCTTACCTTAGATCGACACTGTAGCAGCGGTCCCCGAGCACCATGCTGAGTCCGTCGTCTTCCGGGATCCCTGGCGCTGACCAATCACAGCGCGGACTCCAGCGCCGTGATTGCCAGGAGCCGCGCTGTACGCATGCACACGGGAGCCGTCATTTACGGCACACTTCGTGAAGAGATGGCCCAGTTGGGCCGTTTCTTCACTGCGCATGTGCCGATGACGTCTGCACATGCAAATACAGGGAATATCTCCTAAACGGTGCAAGTTTAGGAGAGATACCCGGGTCCTACAGGTAAGCCTGAATATAGGCTTACCTGTAGTTTTAAAGTGGTTGTCACGACTTGACAACCACTTTAAGCTTTAAAAATGAAAGATAGAAGCTGATTGGTTGCAGATTCTGTCATTTGAATGGGCTGCAAATTGCACTAGACCGCACAAAAAGTAGTGCATGCACTACTATTGAAAAACGCTCTGCTACTGTGGTACCATGTGATTGTGCTTGTATACTCACTGGAAGAGCAATGCATTTTGGACATTGTGCACTAACTGCACACAAAACGGGCCTTTTCTGCACTGCGTTCTGGTGTAAACCAGCCCTCCAGTTTTGATAAATTATTTCCAGCAGCAGGGATGTCTCAGAACCACACCTAAAATATTTAGCTCATGTGATTCTATCAATTATTTCTAATACCTGGAATCTGAATACCAGAAAGGGATGGAGAAACCAAGTATGAATGGTGTCTAAAAATTATGTAAAGCACACATACTTGCATGCATATGTTCCCTCCTATTCTTTTCAGCCTAGAAAGGCAAAGAGCTGTAACCAATAGTAGCTAACTAACTCTTTACCAATCATCTGATTTCAGTCAATGAAAATTTGACTGGTTGCTGCTCTTAGTTTTTTATTGTTACATTAAATATATATGTGTGAATGAATTGAAGATTGTGTTTTTGTGTAAATTATTAATATACCCGTACATATCACGTTTTAATTTTGTAATTGCTGGATTCCTGGATGTTTTCACATTGAGTGCTAGTTCACACCAGATGCAGTTCCGTGCGCTTTTTTCTGCACTAAAATGCATGCACAGTGTTTTCCATGTATTCCAATGTCTCTAGTTCACACCAGTGCAGTCAGTTTCTGGTGCAGAAAAAATGTAGAGCATAGCATGCTGCATTTTTTTTTCTGCACAGAGCTGCACTGGAACCTAGCAAATTGTGTTCACACGACACGCAGTTCCAGTGCGTTTTTGATACAATTTGCTATGTTCCAGTACAGTTCTGTGCAGACAAAATGCAATGTGCTCTACATTTTTTCTGCACTGGAAACTGACTGCACTGGTGTGAACCAGAGCCATTGGAATACATGGAAAACACTGTACATGCATTTTTAGTGCAGAAAAAAAAGCGCCCGGAACTGCATCTGGTGTGAACTAGCACTTTAGTATGGCTCCATGCACACTGGATGTTAAAAAAAAAAAAAAAAAAACTATCTAGAGGGGCGTGGCCTGACGCGACAGGCAGTGGATGGCTTTCCTCAGAGCTCCTGGAACCAAATCCAGAGGAATCCATGCTCTAAACCAAGCAGTGAGCGACTTTAAATCTCACCAGTGTGTCCCCGTATGCTCCCTGCATCATCCCTGACAGTCATTGTGCAGAAAGGACGAACGATTACAATTAATTCTGTAATCCTAACAGAAATCACCTCAGACGGCTGCCGCCATCTTGGAGGCCTCGTACCTCGGGCCATTAAGCCCAATAAGCCACAATCCCCTGCCAGAACTGAAACCCTATCCCACCCTAACAGCCCAGTGTATCTAACAGCCCGTTCAGCAACCCCAATCGGCCGGCTAGGCTGCTGCGCACCGAGGCCTAGTGACGGCCGATAATCCGCGGTCTAAATTTGAGGCTGCATCCATCGTACCCTCCTGGGACCCTAGGAATATAAAATACTCCAGCACCGATACCCCCTCGCAGCTTTTAGAGTGATTGATTGTTCACCGCTACCAAATACGGGCTCAGCAGATGTATGTTGAGGCCTAGAGGTGATTGTCAATCTGCGGCCTAAATTTCTCACAAGCACCGAACAAAACCTCCTAGGGCTCTGGGAGTATAATCCACACTGGATCCTTCACCCTTACATAACTATTAGGACGGAAAATATCTCTATCCAAGTGCAGTCTCAGCGGAGGTGCCCTGAGGCCTAGTGCGGCAGCCATATTGGTACACCCACCCTATTACTAAATACAGCCTCAGGCCTAACGGAGAATCTACATTCCCCTCAACCGCTCCACGCACCCACCAGCCTTCCCCGCAGCCCCGAATTTCAGGCCAGACTGGATCACACAGGGTTTGGCAGCGGACACTAAACCGCAGACTAAATTTTAACCGTGAACCCAACCGAACTTCCTAGGACTCTAGGAATACACCCTCCACACATTCCAACACCCTTACTGATTAATAGTAACGAGCTGAGGTATAATTACGGTTGTCCAATCCACGGATTCAATTTTACATACGAACACACCGATTGCAAAGTTAGAGTGCTGGGAATATACGATCACTAGACCCAATAGCAAACTAATCTGCAGAAGGGAATTATGTACACACAGAGCTTGATGGAAAAGTAATCATACAGTTCTGCACCGATTGGAGAAATACCGCAGTAATGCTAGCTACTCAACTAACACCTTCACACGGAAGACACAACATAGAGAACATGACCCGCGACATGAACCAGAAAAGGAAAGAATACTGTCAGCCCAAAAAATTGACCAAATTCTTCTCACAGTTAACTAAAGGAGATGTCCAAGATGGCGTCCGAGGCCCTACATCGGGACTTGATGGCTCTTCTGCATTCGCATCTGGAAGGTCTGTAGAAGACATATTGGACTTACAAAACTCATCACTTACCTCACCTCCATCGACAGCATCTTCAACCAGTAGCAGCCCTGCCAAATCAAAAATGAGACTGCACCCAGAAGCCCGGGATACCTAGGTGAGCCCTACATCAGATTACACCCCTTCCCAACGGGGCCAATCCTCACCAATGGCTGCATTCCCCACAGTAAATCAACCGGTGCTAGACACCACATTGAAAGAAATGCTAATCCCATTACAAACGTCCCTACATATTGAAATTTCCTCCATGTTCACTAAATTCTCCGCGGAAATGCATTCCATGAATAAAATAATGCACCGAGTAGAAAACCAAGTGGGAAAGTTGACGGAAACCGTAAATGATCTGGTAGATGCACAAGATATCATACAAGTTGATCAATACTGGATGAAAGTTAAAATGGCAGACCTCGAGGACAGGTCCCAATGACATAATGTAAAAATAAGAGGGGTCCCAGAAAATGTCCTTCCACCTGACCTCAACGAATATGCCAGGAACTTAATCGCAACACTTCTCCCCGAGCTTTCACCAATGGAAACCATATTTGACCGTATCCATCAGCTTCCTAAACCTCCACATCTACCTGAAGAAGTTCCCCTGGATGTTTTAATGAGGATACATTTCTTCCACACAAAAGATCAACGCCTATGAAAAGCAAGGCAATTGGAGCATCTGCCAGCTCCATATACCAAACTACAACTTTATTCAGATCTTTCACAATTCACTAGACAACTAAGGAAACAACTCAGCACCATCACCAAACCTCTAAACAATCATAAAATCGCATACCAATGGGGTTTCCCCACTAAGCTGGTGATTACCAAATATGGAACCAAACACCACATCACTTCAGTGGAAGAGGGCCTCCAACTACTTCAAATGTGGGGCATCATACCAGACCCACCTACGACGTCCAATGCCAGGCAAATAGGGAAAACAAACCCACCTGCTAGAAGATACTGATGCATTCCTTTCTTCTCTACACTTCTATAAGCGTTACCAATGTTATTATTCACAGTTATACGTTCCAGATCGGTGCCCTGCTCATCGCGGTCACATCCACAAACTCACACCCTATCATACACAACAGCTCTTGCTAAAACTGCTGTTGACCTTTTTTGTTTTTCGTTTTTCCCTAGTTCTCTCCCAATCCAGTTCCAGTCTTTGTACACCGTGTACATACATTGCCTAAACGAGAGAATTGCCATTTCAAACTAACACACAGTTACCTGGATTCTAGACAGTGTAACCCCATCTCTTCCAACTGTTGTATCAGCACCCCAAATACCACAACACCTGTAAATGTAAGTAACCCACCTTCTTTTTACAACTCCTCAAAACTCACCAGCTAAGATGCTAAAATATATGTCACTCAATACGAAGGGACTAAATCGTCCTGCCAAAAGGGCATCTCTATGGTGCACAGCACAAGAATCCCACTGCGATATACTTTGCTTACAAGAGACCCACTTCAAACGCAATGAGGAACCTCGATTCACCAACAAAAATTTCACAAACATCTATAAAGCATCAGGACCTTCACTAAAGAATGTAGTGTTGATAGCTGTCAAAAACACTTTATCTTTTACTCTTAAAAACTGCCTATCGGATCCAGAAGGTAGATATATCGCCCTTGATTGCACACTCAATAATTCTATATATACTATTGTAAATCTCTATACCCCTAACACAGGCCAGATCAGATTCCTAAAAGGTCTGTTAGAAAAAAAACTAAAGAAATGTCAACAGGGCAACTTAATCATTTGTGGTGACTTCAATATTTTACCAGACCACCAGACTCCCCTCACCAATGGGACCTTTCTTAAGGAATAACGACCTATATGATCTATGGAGATGTCACCACACAACTGAACATGACTATTCCTACTTTTCACATTCCCATAATACATACACCCGAGTTGACTACTTCCTAGTGGACAAGTGGATCCTACCCAACATCAGCTATATCCACGATCACGTGGTCTGACCATGCCCCAGTTACCATATCTATTGCAAACACTCAATCCCAATCTCCCAAGAAAATTTGGAGAGCTAACTCATCGATTATCCATTCCGACAACACATCAGAAACAAACTAGAAACCTTCTTTAGAATAAACAAAGGAACTTCATCAAATAATGCCATATTATGGAATGCCCATAAGGCATTTATTAGAGGAATCCTCATGCAATTAAGTGCCAAAGAGAGGAAGAGGAAAGCACAGCATCTAGATAAACTCACAAACTCCATCAAAGAAATAGAACATCAAAAACAGTCTAATCCAAACGAATCACTAAAAGAACAGTTAGTACATCTAAGACAAGAATTAAGGTCTCTCCTTTTAGACTCTTTTGAAACTTCCCAGAAATATCATTATGCCACTGGTAATAAAGCGGGAAAAGCGATGGCGCTTAGAATTAAGGGTTATCATAACAAAACTAAAATCTCCCATCTATATCATCCTACCACTAAACAGAAGCTCATAAACCCACAAGCCATTGCTAACACTTTTAGTTATTATTATAACGCCCTATACAATCTAAAAGAAGACCCCACTTCTATTCAACCATCCCTAAATGACATTCCTTCCTACAAGAAATCAATCTACCAAAAATTCAACCAGATCAACTCCTTTAAGCTAAATGCCCCATTCACGCCACAAGAAATTATAGAAGTTATTGAATCCCTACTTTCCAATAAATCTCCCAGCCCTGATAGTCTTACAGGAAACTTTTATAAACAATTCAAATCAACTTTGGCTCCCTACATGACATATGTATGTAATGATGCTGCTTCCTCTTCTTCTCTTCCACCTGAAATGTTATAGGCGCTCATTATCACGTTACCGAAGCCAGGGAAAGCACCCTCCTCAACCCAAAATTTCAGGCCTATCTCCCTGCTTAACATTGACACACAAATTTATGCAAAACTAATCGCATACAGGTTAGTAGATATCATGCCAACTCTCATCCACAGAGATCAATCCGGAGGTCGGCAAGCATTTGATGCCACTCGTAAACTCATAAATACTATACATGAATTAACAAGTACCAGAACGCCTTCTCTGCTCCTCTCCCTGGGTGCAGAGAAGGCATTCGATAGAGTACACTGGACTTGCCTACGAGCTACCCTAATAAAATTCGGATTTAAGGGCCATATACTATCAGCTATTATGTTATTGTACTCCACACCCTCTGCACAAGTTTATACCTCTGAGATTCTCTCCAAATCATTCAATATTCGCAACGGAACATGTCAAGGATGCCCCCTATCTCCACTTAGTTTTAACTTAATGATGGAACCACTAGCAGAACACATTAGATCCAACAAACACATCACTGGTGTTAATATTGGTACCATCGAACATAAGATTAACCTGTTTGCAGCTGATGTGATATTAATTCTAACCAATCCTATTACCTCCCTGGCTTCGGTACAAACCACTCTACAAAAGTTTGATGCTTTATCATATTATAAGATTAATGAAACCAAGTCCTCCATACTTGACCTAGATATAGATGGTACAACTAGCAACTTATTATGCAACCTTTACCCATACTCGTGGGCTGACAAGGGTATTACCTACTTGGGAGTCACTCTAACCAAATCCACAAAAAACACTATTTACTAGCAACTATATTGAAGCTAGACATTTGCTCATACAAGAAACCAATAAACTAGCTAAATTCGAATTTTCCTGGGCAGGAGGTCTAGTTGCGTTTTAAAATGATAGTTTTACCCAAGCTTCTTTATCTATTTCGCACATTGCCTATCCACCTTACCCACAGTTACCTCAAATCTCTACAAACCATCCTATACCGCTATATATGGCAGGGAAAAAACCTAGAAGCACCCATACTAGACTCATCAAAAGTAGATCGTTAGGGGGTACAGCATATATTGATGTAAAAGACTACCATTTAGATACTCGCACAACTGAATGAATGGCTAACCCAGAACCCCAGCACACTCTGGGCTGACATACGGCTTCTATGGTCCCTGGTAAAAACCTCAAACTCTGGCTACTCAGCTCAATAGCCAAAGCTCCCTGCTCAAAACGACTTTCCCCAACAATTCAAGCTTCAATCAAGGCATGGAAATCTCTAATACACTTTAAATGGACCAACATCCCCACTAAAGCCCTACAAATACCATTACAAATCTTGTATTTGTTAACCACAGATATACACATCCCAAAATGGTTAATACAGAAAACACTAGATACAGCCGTAATATCATACTTCACAAAACCTTTGCCCAAATACAAGAACAGTACCATGCACCCAACTCAGACTTCCTTACCTACCGTAGGATCCACCACTGCATAACACATCCACAGCTAGAAGGTAATATACCCACGGTTATCTGGAACTATTACTTCACTAACCGCACCAATACCAAAGGGATATCCCAAATCTATTCTGCTTTATAAGAAAAAAAATCTTTACTAAATTCAAACCTTTTAAAGAATGGGAATCATACTTTCAAACAAGTTTTACTGATGAACAATGGCAATCCGCTATAAAATCAATATATAAAGCTACAAAATCCACAGCACTATGGGAATTAACCCAAAAACTGTCTTCCCGGTTGTATTTACGCCCCAAAAACTAGTTAAAATCTTCCCGCAACTATCGCCGCTTTGCTGGCGAGCATGTGGACGAGAAGGTTCACTATATTACATCTTCTGGACATGCCCACAAATAGTTTCCCTATGTTCTACCATCAATACACTAATTAATGAAGTCACACAGCTCAACATCGTACTATCCCCACAATTGGCAATCCTAAATATAACCATTGACCTGATCCCACCTCAATACAGATTGGTGATCGCTCGCATCCTCCTAGCAACCAGGTTACTTATCGCTAGAAGTTGGAAATCAAATATATTTCCAACACTAACTGAAGTGATCATCCTAGTACAGTCACACTTCACATACGAATCTATATTCACACGAGGAAAACCAGAGCAACCAAAAATAACTTACCTTTGGGCCCCATGGGCAAATTGGTATTCTAAACATATGTCCTAAAGTGTACGTCAAATGGCATCACTCGCACCTGTATTTCCCTTTTTCCTTCTCCTTTCCTGTACCATGGTACCCACATATGTTATTATACTTCTCGCATTATTCAAAACAGTTCAACAAGTTTGTAAAAGATGACACTATATAAGTATTGTATGCTCTCATACCTTGTTACCAAGCAAACACTTGTTTGTAAATGCTGAAATTCTTTGAATATTTCTTATGCCGAATAATGCAAGAATGTATGCATTATACCTGCATCCATGTATTTTGAAAACTCAATAAAAACTATTTGAAAGAAAAAAAACAATCAAAAAAGTCAGTAGCTTTGTAGTGAGCCTTTCAGCTTTTATCAGGGTTAATGCACTAGCGCTTTTGAGCATCAGCGTTTTTCAATGGATCCAAAATGACCAAAAATGCTGGTGTGCAATGTTTTGAGCGTTTATCAGCATTTTTAAGCTTCCAGAGATTTTTGTGGTCAGAAGAATGACTCATGAACGCCAATTCAGGGCATTCAGATAACAGCCAATAAACGCCACTGCTATTAAATGACAGTAAACATCCATGTGTGCATGGACACATAGGATAACATAAAGGGCGTTTATGGGCTGTTAAACACCCAAACGACTATAAACGGTTTTATCAGCTTCAGTGTGTATGGAGCCTTAATGTTCCTTGCAATTCATCTTTAACGACTGCAGATACAACTTTTATTAAATGTTTGTAGAAAAGTACACTGCTGCCCAAAAAGATAACTCTTGTATGAACTTCAATTCCCACCTGTACTAATTCTTTGAAACAGTTGTGTTGAAAAACAGACTGTGAACTCATGCAATCCTCAAATAGCATAAATGTACAATGCTTATAACTGTTTTTATGTTTTTTGTTTTTTTAAATATAATTTTAGCAAAGTTTGTTCAGGTTACACTGAAGTACAAATGTAATATTTTTGTGGGGTGCTGAAATTTTTGGCAGTAGTAATCCGCGGCATTTTAAAAAAAAAAAAAGAAAAAAAAATTGTCTGTCTGTCCTCATCCCCTGCAAGGCAATGGCATAATGTGCTTGTGTGCGTCACATACGAGCACATTTTGAAATACTTACCTTAGAACGAAGCCCTGCAGCAGTGCGCTGTCACCGCTGACAGGGCTTTCATCTTCACTCGGTCCTTCCAGTTTTGCAAGCCGTGGCTGTGTGAGTGGGCGGGACCGTGATGACATCACTCTCACGCACGAATGCTGGAGTCTTCGGCTCCAACACCTTCAGAGTGCATGCGCAGGTGACATCACCGGATGCATGCAGTATGAATATCTCCTAAACACTGCAAGTTTAGGAGATATTCACTGTACCTACTTACCTACCCTTATTTAGGCTTACCTGTAGATACAATTTCGTAAAAAAAGTTTACTACCGCTTTAAGGCAAACTACAGTAACCAGAAATATTTTTCTCAGCTGTGTTATGATGTATTTTTTTTTTTTTTAATGATAAAGAAGTGAAAATTAATTTGATTGTACTGAACAATGAACTATTTTATTTTTTTCTGTTTCACAGGTGGTGAGACATTGCGATTTGAGACAATTCTTGAGTGGTGGAGGGAGAAGAACAGTACATATTGCTCCCGACTTATCATTGTGTTGGATACAGAGAGCTCACCTCCTTGGGTTAGGGAAGTTCGAAAAGTTAATGATCAGTATATTGCCATTCAAGGAGCAGAGATGGCAAGAATTGTAGATATTGAGGAAGCAGACCCTCCACAGATTGGGGATTTCACTACAGAGTGGGTGGAGTACAATTGTAACCCTGACCACAATATAAGCTGGTCTGAGAAAGGACGCACTGTTAAGGCAGTATATGGGGTGTCAAAGCACTGGAGTGACTACACCTTGCATTTGCCTACAGGGAATGATGTAACAAAGCACTGGATGATTTATTTTCCTCGCATCACCTACCCCCTAGTTCACCTTGCTAACTGGTGTGGAGCCCTCAATATTTTCTGGCCTTGTAAAGTTTGCTACAAGTGTCTGAAAAGATTGAAAATGAATTGGTTTCTTCCAGCTGTGCTGGACACAGGGCAAGGATTTAAACTGGTTAAGTCCTAACAACTCTTCTAAAAATGGTACATTTTATTATGTTATATATGTACAGTATATGTATTTATCTCACTGGAAATTGAGACAGATAAAGACACATATATATATATATATATATATATATATATATATATATATATATATATTTCCTCTTCCTATTTAAAAAGAAACAATGATTTTTCGGCAATGCACTGCTTTGTTACATTTGTCTGTACAGCTACATATACAGATTTTCCATTTGTATACATTTGTAAGTCCCATTTTCTTACTGAGTCTTCTATAAGTCTTGTACGCTTGTGATGGTCCATACTACAAATTGGATGTTTCCATTTGGGTTTTTGTAACATCAAATGGTGTAATATACCAAAGGTATTCAAATGCAGTATGAAATCATTTATACAGAAAGAAAAACATATCCTATCATATGTTCCCATATTTAGGTAAATATAAATCTACTAAAGGATGTGTTGTGGTGTATTTTAGTAGCATTTGTAGCATGTTTTCCTTGTTGTTAACAAATATATTGTATATAAAATATTTATCTAAAAGGATGCATACTATAATTTATCATCTGACAATGTCAAATATATTTATGAATGTTTCCTAGAGCATTTTACCTAAGGATATTAAAATATTTGGGGATCCTGCTCTACAGTTTGTCTATCCTATGACAAAAGGAAACTGAGCATAAGGATTTCTGTCCTCTATGTAAAATGTGGCATCTGTATAACAAAGGAAAACGGCAGATTGGTTAACGTCCAAAAAAAAAAAAAGCACTCAGGCACACATCACTTACTGGTTTTAGCTTATAAAGTGACTCCAGCACAGTTTACATTTAAAACCATTTTCCTCCAAGGCCAATAAAACAGAATTCCTATGTCCCTTGCCTTACAGATTTCTCTCTTTTTGGTTAAAGGATTTGAGCAAACCTGTTGCCTTTTGCAAATGTATCAGTAAAGCTTAGTGAACCAATAGCATATTTTAGTCATGTAGAGTTTTGCTTCTCTTTACTATAAAATGTTTTTATTCAATGCTGGAGTGCAAGTAGTACAATTAACTGTGGGGGCACTTTATTAGAATGGGTAAACTTTTATCCTAGAAAAAGCAGCTCCCCAACTTGTGCACCCAGTGATGGCTCTACAGTATGATGTTGTCATGTAGATCATGTAAAGTTGGCATTCACTGTCCACAGTGGCGCTTCCATTATTTGCGTATTCATCCTGAAAAATGGTATATGCACTGAAGGAGAAGCGGGAACAGTCATAGAGAAAGAACGGAACAAGACAAGCACTAAACAGCCATCTAGCTGGCTGTTCCCTATCCTTATCTTGGCACATACAGCAGTCACAAGTATAACAAATCAGCACTTGAAGTGTAAGGCCTCATGCACACAGGATGTTTTTTTTTACACTTTTTCAGCAGCTGTTTTCAGCTGCAGAAGTTTTTTTCTACAGTCAATAAACCCTCCATGTTATCCTATGTGTTCATGTACACACACACTGTTATCAACTGTTTTTAGCAGTGACGTTTTTGAGCTGTAAAAAAAAACCCAAGAGCTGAGGGTTTTTTGGACTGTTTTCAGCTGTAAAAACGTTCAAACGCTTAAAAACATCCAAAAACACTAATCCCCAACGTTTTTGGACGTTTTAGACCAATTGGAAAGAAAAGAAAAAACGCTGGCCCTTTAAAAACGGGAAAAAATGATGGTAATATAACGCTGGTAAAAGCTGAAAACATCCCTGATAAGTTACTGATGTTTTTTGGCTGTTTTTTTAAAGTCCTGTGTGCATGAAGCCTAAAGGTGATGCTGGCTTCAGACAATGGAGATTGACCTTTCGCATGATCTGCAGTACCATATTATAGATCAGTGGTGCTGGGGGTATTGCTCAATTTTTCATGAAAGCCAAACACAGCCAGCCAACGTTTTTAGAAGGCCAGCCCCCATACATCTCTTGTGGACAGGTATACTTTAATTAAAAGCTGTCACCAGCTTTAGTGGAAAATCATGCTGGACTATCTAATTTGGGTTTTTCTAGGTTTAGGGAAAGTCTGTAAATTGAAGAACACACTTGTAGATGACTGACCATTAGTATGTGAGGGTGTTTTACAATGTTTTGTCAAGCTCAAAAAACTTCTGTGTATTTTAGACATTCTTCGTGAATAGTGACATGTTCTTCTGTTCATGAAATGCACAAATGCCTTTTGTATGATATTTCAGAAAGTATTTGAAGAATTTTCACTGGAGGAAATTCTAGTAACAATTTGCACTTTTATATGTTTCTGCACCAACTACACCCATGCTTTTTAATTTACATAGAGAACATATTTTGAAAGCTTTAGTTTTGTATAACTTTGTGTTTTTGCCAAAAATATTCTGTGTAGTTCTGTCAGTGTGTTATTACAAGTTAATTTGCACTTATGACAAAAAAATGACTGTCATCCCTTCTTGTGCAGATACCAACTAGGAATGTGAACATAAAAAGCACCAGTAAAACCTCAGGGATTTCAGGAAATATGCAAATGTTCATTTTATTCATGACTTAAATATGTTTGTAATAAATCTATGCAATATGTTAATGTTATGTAAATGCACCATTGTTATTTTCCTTCTCTACCAATACATATCCTAAACGCCGCCTCCTCTCCAATGTACATAACACATTGATGGCTGCTTGTTACTTTATATATATTTGTTTTTACATATAAAGCATTTGTTGGTTATGGTTTGCTTTAAAATCTTCTGTTTTATGTGATATAGGAATGAAAATTATTTGTGTAAATAAAAAATATTTTATGATTTTTTTTTTTCATTCATTTTTGTTTGTATTTTATTTCTGTCAAAGCCTAAGTTTATTAATAAGCAAATAGATAAGTAATTACAAAATAAGCTCAAAGGACATTACTTACCTTTAGTGTGATGTGCCCTTTTATTGCTGCTGTCTCCATGTTTACTTGCTCTTCCTATAGCCCATTCACCCCCACTACTTTAATCTTCCAGTGCAATGGGGTTAATAGAACTAATGTAGCAGTCACAGGCACTAATCAAGAGTGCCCAACTATGCCCACCCTTTCATATACTTGCATCGTTACATAGTAGGTAAGGTTAAATAAAGACAAAAGTCCAACCTGTGTAGGTGTGTCAGTGTCGAATTACTTTCCATATCCCTGTATGTTGTGTTCTTTAAGATGCACATCCAAGAGTCTTTGAAAAGTATCCATACTCCCCGCTGCGACCACCAATTGTGGAAGAGCGTTCCACAGCCTTATTTTCCTGATAGTGAGAAACCCCCTGCACAGTTTCAGGTTAAACCTCTTCTCCTCCAATCTCATTGTGTGACCGCGTGTTCTCTTACACCCCCTGAAACTGAATATTTTTTTTGTCCTATGCTGGGATCACCATTGAGGTATTTGTAAATCGCTATCATGTCCCCTCTCAAGTGAGAATAAATTTAGTGCTTGTAGTCGTTCCTCGTAATTGAGGTCGTCCAGTCCCCTGATTCATTTTGTTGCCCTTCTTTGGACATCTCCAGTTCCAGCGTATCTCTTCTGAGGACTGATGATCAGGACTGGATGGAGTACTCCAGATGTGGCCTAATCAGAGTTTTATAAGGTGGCAGAACTATTGTTTTCCATTAAGCTCCTCCATTCATAGAAGCCATACTAAGGCTCCATTCACATACAGTATCTCACAAAAGTGTGTACACCCCTCACATTTTTGAAAATATTTTATTATAGCTTTTCATTTGACAACACTGAAGAAATGACACTTTGCTACAATGTAAAGTAGTGAGTGTACAGCTTGTATAACAGTGTAAATTTGCTGTCCCCTCAAAATAACTCAACACACAGCCATTAATGTCTAAACCGCTGGCAATAAGTGAGTACACCTCTAAGTGAAAATGTCCAAATTGGGCCCAATTAGCCATTTTTTCCTCCCTGGTGTCATGAGACTCGTTAGTGTTACAAGGTCTCAGGTGTGAATGGGGAGCAGGTGTGTTTTAAATTTGGTGTTCTCACTCTCGCTCTCATTCTGGTCACTGGAAGTTCAACAATGCACCTCATGGCAAAGCACTCTCTGAGGATCTGAAAAAAAAAGAATTGTTGCTCTACATAAAGGTGGCCTAGCCTATAAGAAGATTGCCAAGAACCTGAAACTGAGCTGCAGCACGGTGGCCAAGACCATACAGGGGTTTGACAGGACAGGTTCCCCTCGGTACAGGCCTCGCCATGGTTGACCAAAGAAGTTGAGGATTCCCAGCCCGCTCCTTAACCAGCTATTGTTAAAGACACCGGTGGCTGCCAGCTCCAAAAATTCAGATCTGAACCATATCTAAATTGCAGCTAAACCGTTGAACAGGTAGTTTAGAAATATTTTCCAAGAAAAGGGCTGCGCTACTATTATAAACCAAAAAAGTGCAAATGCAAGAAGTGCAAAAAACTATTCATACAACAAATTCATCAATCATAAAGTGCAAGTGCAAAAATAGCATACAATGAATCTCTCACACCGATTTCATAACCATATAAAAAGTGCTAGTGCTACATAGTAAAGATATTGAAAAATGTAACATCTATATATAAAAATAAAACAACGGGGCGCATGCGCGGCGTGATGGTGAGCAGACGTCTTCCCTAGGAGCTCCGACAGACGGAGAATCAAGCGGCTTCCCCCAGCCAGGGACCATCAGCACTTTAAAAAGATTGTTACATTCCGTCACCCCTGGGGAACAGTTCAGTGCATGCCAGGGTGAAAAAAACAGCGCAATCGCCGCTCTCCAGGCAATTTAACAAACACTCTGCTCCGCTCTGCCCTGAAGGCCAAGATGTCTCACATTGGAGCCAAGACTCCTCCCTCTCCCAGCAGGTTAGTGACTGCTCATCCCAGATTACTAAGGCAGACCTTGAGGCCAGTCTGCTTTCTATATAAGATAAAATATCTGATAAAATTCACAAGGAAATCAGTAATTCTACCAATGCTCTGTCTCAGGAGATTGCAGCGCTGGGTAACCGAATGGATCTTTTGGAGACAAAACATGATGAGCTGTCGCTGGCTCACAGCGACTTAAGAAAAGAGTATGAGGCCCTGGCGGAAAACTTTTCCTATGTACAAATGCAAGTCGAGGACCTCGACAATCCCAATAGGCGGAACAATTTGCTTATTTGCGGTATCCCGGAAACCATCACAGCTGACACCTGCCGTATACAAGTTGTTCCATTCCTTGGTCCCAGATAAATCTGAAAAAGCATTCACATGCGACAGGATCCATAGGGCCCTGCGACTGAAACCTCCATTAGAAATGTGGTTCTGTGCTGTAAGGATTTCCTCATCAAAGAGGATATCTTGAGAGCTGCTAGAATTGCACCACATTTTTTGAAGGATTGAAAATTCTAATTTATCTGGATATCTTGCCCGCCACACTGGATCGCAGAAGAAATATGAAAGAAGTTACTACAGTGTTACAGGTGGCGAGAATTAAATACAGGTGGGGTTTCCCATTCAAACTCACAGTACCTCATAATGGTACCATACACACAGTCTACAACTTGACCCAGAGTAAAGAGCTGCTTGTAAAATTAGGCTTGCTGGATCCGGAACCACCCCTTCAGCTCCTCACTACCCCTAGATCATCACCCATCTGGTCCACCTCCGCTTCGAGAAGAGATCAAAGAAGAAGCCGCCAATTCAACAGAGCACTCATTGACCGAAACAATGCCATAAGACCGGTGAGACGTTTCCCTATTGGTCATCTGCTCTGGTAAATGACTCTTTTTATTTTTCCTGTTTCAACCTGTTTTTGCACACTGGATAGTTGCTATGACCCGATCCCCTGATTTCAAAAGTTTTTTTCCTTTTATTTGTCTCGAAGCCGGCTCTTGCATATGAATGTCATTGACCGCCTTAAGATCACACATGTTGGTCTCATATTCTTTTACATACATTTCACGGTACTTACCTTCAATTTCATTTGCTCCTGCCATTTGCTGCCCTTGAATTGTTCAACATACCCCTGTTAAGTTTCAAGTTTTATGGATTACAATAACGTTGCCTACAGCCAATAGGGGAGAGAAGAGAGAGGGGAGAAGGAGAAGAAATAAAAGAGAAGAAGAAAAAGGAGAAAAAAAAGGAAAAGGAATGGGGAGAGGAAGGGTGAAGTGAGAGAAGAAAAAAATGGGAAAAAAGAAGGGAAATAGATTCACCCTTGGCTCATTCAAGAGCCCACATATATTTTGCTAACTGAAGCCCTTTGGACTGATACACCCTTGACCATATGGTTCTATATATGACTTTAGGTGCCTCGCAAGGAATTTTTACTAAACCACTGTCCCATATAAGGTCCACATATACTCACACAAGCCTGGGTTGGATTCAGCTTATTATAGACAAATTTTATACAACATTGCCACCTACGGGTCAAATAACTGAGTTTCCCCTGGTTTATTTAATAGAACATTTACACTCTACAACACGATTTGAGGTCGACAATGTGAAAGATCCTTATGTTTGCTATATCAAGGGCAGTCGGGATTTTTATGGGACCATTTGATCTCATACGCGGATTGATACAATTTTATTTTTCGCTAAGCCCGACAATTTTTTTTTTTTTTTTTTTTTTACCACTATGCCTCTTTTGCTCTTCTTTCCTATTGTTGTTTTTTTTAACCTAAAATTATCTTTTGCCTAAATAGTTATACTTACTGGCATGCATATTATCTTGGATTATTATTGGATGTTCACTTGATTCGTCCGCTGGTGCTAGTCAGTTCCCCTGCCTTGCTCCTCGGGTCCATTCAGTGGCTCCTTCTCAGCATACATCCCTCATGATGCGCTGGGAACACTCCAACATGGTCATTATGGCCCGGTGGGCAAGTTCTAGACGTGTTTGTCCAGCAAAATTGTTATTAAGGTCAGCTAACATTTTGTTACCTGACCCCATCTTCTGTTTTTTCTCATTAAGCATATTTTTGTTATTATTGGTAATTTTGCAGTATAATGAAGGTCATTCTGGGTTAGCACCATTTCTCATTTGTGCTCCATTGGTAAAAGATCCTCTTTCCCTATTGATGTCGCGGTTCATTAAACTACCCTTACTCCTTTTCAGATATAAGACACTCACCGTTATAATTAGCAGCTATTCACCCAATGTGTCACTTTTATTTACAGCCATGGTGTTACTATGCATATTAGCGCTTTGGTACTATCCTATAAAATTACGTACTCACGAACATGGCCCTTAAAATTTTATTGCACAATGTGCAGGGTTTTAACTCCCCACATAAAAGAAAAAAAAGCATTCTCTCACCATAAAAGAATTGGCGCTAACATCATACTTCTTCAAGAAACCCATTTTTCGGCCTCCAAACACCCCAAATTCTTTGACAAAAAATTCAACCAAAGTTACTTCACCACATTTCAAAACAAGGTGAGAGGAGTAGCAATATTTATATGAAATTCAGTCATTTTTGAGATTATCAAGACTCCTATATCGACGCAGATAGTCGTTTTATAATATTAAAAGGTATTAACAATCCCCAACTCACTATAGCATCGGTATACGCTCCTAATGATTCCTATGCAACTTTTTTAAAAAATTCTTCGACACTTTGGAAAAATACAATTCTCCTCATCTTATAGTGGGTGGAAACTTTAACTTAGCCTTCCACCCTGTACTAGATAGAAGCAACTCCTCCGCATCTTCAAAAGCATTCACCAGATCCATAAAATATTCACTGAACAAATACCAGTTAATTGACTCTTGGAGAGCCCATTTTACAGGATCAAAAGCATATACATTTTATTCTCACCCCCACGACTGCTTCTCTAGGTTAGATTATATCTTTTGCACGCCCATCCTATTGGCCAACTCTTTGCATGCGAACATACATTCTTGTCCTTGGTCCGATCATCATATTGTGTCATTTGACACCTCATATATTGGTATGGCTCCTACAACTTTTAATTGGAGGATCAACGATTCTCATCTTTCAGATTCAAATGTCACAGACCTGATTTCAAAACACCTAGAAGAATATTTTAAGTTAAATGATACACCGGATATTTCTCCATCTAACTTATGGGTCACACACAAGGCTGTCATCAGAGGCCATCTGTTACAAATAGCCGCTGAAAAAAATAAAAACAGAGTGACAACTATTAAATCCCTCACCAGAGAACTCAACGAATTATATAACAGGTTAACCCAAAATCCCTCTACCCTTCTTTCACAACAAATAAGAGACAAAAGATTAGCCCTAGACTCAATATTATCTGCAGATACAGAAAAGCAGCTTAGATTTTCTAAAGCGAGAATTTTGCTTCATAGTAATACAACTTTCACTATGTTTGCAAAGAAATTAAACCAAACTATAAGGCCCACACATGTATACAAATTACGAAATAATACTAGTAACCTAGCAACCCATCCCTCTGAGGTCCTAGATATTTTTTCAAATTTATACAAGAATCTTTTATCCACTCCATCCCCCCTCCAAATTCAACTTCAATTGAATGGCTCAATGATATTGACCTCCCCTCACTTAATTCACACCAAATTGATTTAATGCTCCCTGTACGGACACAGAAGTCATTAATATACTAAAATCACTCAAAGCATCTACCGCCCCTGGACCAGATGGTTATTCCACAACTTATTACAAAAATTTTCCGTTATCTTGGCCCCTCGTCTATCTAAACTATTTAATTTCATCATGTCAGGCAATAACTTTCCAAAAGAAATGCTCTTAGCAAATATGTCTCTTCTTCCCAAACCCTTTAAAGACCATTCTCTGCCTCAAAACTTCCGCCCCATATCGGTATTAAACAATGATCTCAAAATATTTGGTAGACTGTTAGCAGATAGACTTGCCAAAGTTATTACTCAATTAGTGTATACAGATCAAACAGGCTTTATTCCAGGCAGACAGCTAACGGATAATATCAGATTAGTAACCAACATCATTCAAGATGCAAATATCTTTTCGAAACAAGTTTGTCTCTTAAGTCTGGATATACATAAAGCTTTCAATAGCGTTAGCTGGTCCTACCTAAATTCAATCTTAAATAAATTTGGCTTTACAAATCAGTTTATCCACAGATTCAATGCTCTTTATCGTCACCAACAAACCAGAATTAGAATCCCCGGCATAAACTCACAATTTTTCCCCCTTAGTAAAGGGACAAGGCAGGGATGCCCCCTCTCCTCTCTTATATTTGCTTTGGCTATGGAACCCCTGGCATGCGCGATTATAAAAAACTTGAACATTAAAGGATATAGCAAAAACGGAATACAAATTAAGTCTATATGCTGATGATGCATTAATATTCTTAACTGATCTGCATACCTCTCTCCCTAACCTCTTAAATGAGCTTAACAGGTTTCATGACATCTCAGGATTGGGGATCAATTTATCCAAATGCACGGTCCTACCTTTAAATATATCCTTAGACACTCTGTCTTTACTTCAACAAAATTACACTTTTAAATGGCGCTCAAACTCCTTTAAGTATTTGGGCATTGATATTTCCCCCTTTTTCAACACATTTTATCAACATAACTATCCAAAACTCTTCGATCAGATAATTGCTTCTCTTAAAAGCTGGTCTTCATGCCAAATATTTTTGGGTAGGATATGTGCAATCAGAATGACAATACTACCCAAATTACTCTTTTATTTTGGAGCCATCCCGCTAAATATTCCCAAAAATAAAATAATGTCCTTATAAGGACTCAATAAATACATCTGGGCAGACAAAAGACCCAGATGTAGCAATTCTCTTATGCACCGGCCCCAAGCAGATGGGGGCCTCGGTGTACCAAATATATGGAAGTACTATATAGCTGCTCGCCTTTCCCATATATCACAATGGTATTTGAGAACAGACCACATCCCATGGCTCCTCTTCGAATCTTCTTCTATACAGCCTTTCAATTTACAAGGGATCATATGGTCTGGGGCTGTCTCCTTAAGATTTCTTAATCCAAAAATAACATTATTGCACAAATTTTCCAATTCTGGACTCGCCATAGAGACGTATATAACTTCGCTTCTAACGTCTCCCCACTTGCTACATTTGTGGGTGATCCTCGATTTTCAACTTCTTGTCCTATGGATAACAATATATCTCCTTGGCACATTAATAGATTAACCAACTTACATTCCCTAACCAGCAATAATATTTCCTGGCTCAGCCTCATGCCAATCACCTTGGGTCAACCCCGCCCCCTTGACCCCATATAGGACATCCCTGAATAGATCAATAAAAGGCCACCAGTACCTGGTGCAGGTATTCTTATTTTGTCCTCGCTCCGGACATTCCTGTTTCATATGGTCCTGCCGTTGGTCCTCACGGTGGATGGTCCCTTGTTGGGGGTAAATCCCCCTGATAGTGGACGCCCCTGGTGCCGGGCCAGGCACAAGCATAAAGTGCTGCACGCAGAGTATGTAAAGCAGCCATCCTGGGACTTCTTGCTCTTTCTCTGACTTCTAGCTTCCTCACTGCCTACTTCTGTGCTATAGCTTGCACTGGGATTCCTGTAGCAGGGCTGAGAGTCGGCAAGGCTCAGTGCGGGGTGCCGGTCAATGACGTCGTCCTTTACTGTAGGTCCCGGGACCCTTCTTTCCTCGGCTGCGTTCCTCCTGTGTTCCATCGGCGGTGGCGCGGGGTGATGATATCACCAGGCCTCTTCTGTTTGGCTGCCGGCCGCTGATTGGTGCAGAGAAACACCGCTTATATTGCAGAAGGAGAGTACGCACGGCATTTTGAAAGCCTGGGGAAGCTGCGGTGCGGGTTCCCTGCCTGTCCCACTATCCCTGTGTGGGCTCCATCCTATACTGTCCTCCTGCTCCCTCACACTGCAGTTATACAGACTAAGGAGATCGATGTTGCAGCTGGCTTGCCTGGTAGTCTACCTGGGGGATTCTCCCTGTTACCTTCTGTGAGCTGCTGCACTTGGGCGTGGACGGTATGAGTTCCTGAGGGTTCTTCCTGTACTTGTCATATTTTCCTTCTTCCCAGGATGAGCTTGCTGGTCCCAATGGATGAGGCACTGAAGACTGCTGAAAGGTAGGAGACTCCTAATGGGACACCTGTATATCATATTGCATATTGCTAATATCCCTCCGTATTGGCAGAGAGGTTCACATAGAAGCTGCAAGAGGTAATCTTTCCGAATAACCACCGTAAGCAAAGCTAGGCGGTATGGTGTGCAGGGCAGCTGTCAGGGATACCATATGCAGGTATCCAGCAGGGATGGTCAGATCAGTTGGCTGCACTTAAAGGAATCAGGACCAGGTGTAAGTTGAAAATATGAAGATATTTATTACACAAATAGCACACTTCAAAGCACCAGGACATTGGGCACAGGATCAGCGGGCACCAGGACATCGGGCACAGGATCAGCGGGCACCAGGACATCAGGCACAGGATCAGCGGGCACCAGGACATCGGGCACAGGATCAGCGGGCACCAGGACATCGGGCACAGGAACAGCGAGCACAGGAACAGCGGGCACTGGATCTTCAGACTAGACGGCGGGCACCGGATCATCAGACTGGACAGAGGGCACTGGAGCATCAGGCTGGGCAGCGAGCACTTGAATAGCAGGCTGGGCAGCAGGCACTTGAGCAGCAGGCTGGGCAGCAGGCACCGGATCGAACAGGGCATCAGGAACGGGAAAAATGAAGTCAAATTGATTAGCTGGTAAAATGTCCATAGGGCCAAACTGGGTGAAGGACAGAGAACCAGTACAGTTAGGTGAAATAGTGACAGGCAGGTGGGAAACAGAGGGTCCAATTTTCATGGGTTGAACCAAGGTGGCAGGTGTGGAGGCAGACTGGAACAGATCAGTTGTTGAAGCAGACTGAGTCAGATTGGCAGGTGTGGAGGCTGGATTAGATAGTGGTAGGATTGTGCAGGTTGGGAAAAACTTCTGTTTCTTTTTGGGTTTAGTCACAGCAATTCTATATGGGGATGCAGGGCTGTAAGTAGTGGGTGCAGCAGATGGAGGAGAAGACATTTCAGCAGCCAGGTGTCTGGCCACAGGACTGGGTGGTTGCAGGTTGACAGAGGCCGAGTGCAATATTTTTGACCATGCTTGTAATAAAGGTTGCACAAAATCTGATTTGCATACTGCCTGTCTGACTAGAGATTGCACAGAATCAATACACTCCCTTAGCACCTGTTGGGAACATGCTGAGTAGTGTTCAAAGAAAAAGGCTGAGTCTTCTTCCAGTAATCAAACCAATGAAACCACCTGATTTAAACTGAAAGGTGGGGTGTAATCATCACTACCACTAGGGACACCAGACAAAGCCAACTCTGCACAAATTTGAATGAGTGGCTGAATCTCTTCAAACAAAAATCTGCCTTGATCAACAAAAGAGTGAGCCAGACGGATGCATTCCAACAATTGCTCCCTGGTCTGCTCTTTCAAAATCTGGCAACAACAATCCCTGTCTTCTATTACAAGCAGTGAGAAATAAAAAATCTCCTCAGCATGCATCTTGCAGCAATTAGCAAGTGCTCAGACCTGATTCCTAGGTGCAGCCGATCTGATTGTATGGCTTCGGTATTATGTCAGGGATACCATATGCAGGTATCCAGCAGGGATGGTCAGATCAGTTGGCTGCACTTAAAGGAATCAGGACCAGGTGTAAGTTGAAAATATGAAGATATTTATTACACAAATAGCACACTTCAAACACCAAAACAACATAAATGAGCAAGTAAAAGATGAAAACACACCAAACCCCAAAATAAACACCTAACTATCTGACTAATTAAATACAAACGAAGAAAATACACATATATAATAAGCAACCAGGGATGCCAGATAAGGGGAACAGGGAGCCAGGTACTGGGAGCAGAAGGAGAGCAAGGAAGCAGGTTCAGGAATCAGGTCTCTGGGTCTGGATCGCAGATCAGGGATCAGAGCAGGTCAAATCCAGGAATGGACACAGCTTGCAGGGAAAATACCGAAGCATTGGGACAGGGAACAAGGCGGGCTTATATGGACCCAGCAGACCTATCAGGTGCAGCTTAATGACCTGTAAGCTAAATCTCCTGGGAGACACCCGCTGGTGGCCACCAGAACTACACCATTTGGTTTTCCAAACACTGCCACCAGCAGGTGACCCAAGCAAGGACACAGATCCTGACAGCAGCCTATCTTCAGCTTCTGTAGGACCATCATCTGGTCATACCAGGGCATCAGCTGCTGGCTGCCACTTGCTATGCAACACCTTAGGAGGGAGTGAAGGCTCTCTTGCCAGACCCCTCTAAGGAGGATGGCCTCCTTCCTCAAGGCGGTGTGAAAGATGGTTCACCAGAGCCTGGGCTATAGCTCGAAAATTAGGAGCATAGTCTAACATTGCTCAGGATAACCTATTCCATTTTGTGTCTAATCAAGCAGTTAAAGTGGGAGTACAGTATACCCTCCTATAATTTTCAGCCAAGGAAGCTGCCATCTTGGCCTCTGTGTAATCTACAACCGCCATGATGCTGCACAAGTGATCAGCTATGACAGTGGCCATTGGATAGTTGGACAGTATGGTTTGGAACACAAACCATTTCCAGCAAATGCCGGAAAGGCAACTAGGTTTTAAGCTGTTAAATGTTTGGGTTTACTAACGCACAACCAAGAGACAGCTAGCATTTCCGGCATGCCGGGAATATTAACTCTTCTTTGACACTATCAAATGGATGGGTTTACTTCTGCTTTAATAGTATACGTGCAGGCCAAGCCAGAATGCGGTCCAGCAGTACAGTAAAGGCTGGGTTCACACCTATGTGAATTGGATGCAGCTTACGCCACATCCAGTTTGCAGGACTCTTGAAAACACAGTGTTTTCAATGGGTCCAGTTCACATAGGTCCGGTGCTTTCGCAGTCCGCATTGCACGGGGAACGGGTCTCCAAAGTCGATATGTCCTGGCAACTGTCCTTCATGGGGAGCAAGGCTGTCTCAGAACTGAGGAGTCTTTACCACAGCAGAGGCTGCCGCAGGCTAGGGTTAGCGTATTGGTGGAGTTCATGGCTGAAGCGCCGTGGGACTTTGTTAGATTACTCTGGGCTACGGATTTTGCCTCTGAGCAGGTTCTGTGCTCTATTTGCTTTCACTAGGCACGCTCTTTGGTAGGGAAAATGTGGTTCTTCCCGGAGTCGGGAGCGTTGGCCTCACTCCTTTAGCCGAACAAGATGTCGGTTAAGGTTGACTGTGCTTATCGGCCCAGTGGAGGGATCTCCAGCTTAGCGGATCAGGTCAGATCCTAAGGTCATCTGTCTCCCACGGCTTAACCCACTACTTCCCGGTTTTGCCGTTGGTGCCAAGATTAGCTCTCTTCGGCAATATCTGGTCGGACTAAGGTTTCATGAAAATGTGTGCGTTTCCACATTTATGGGTGTCAGGAACACAAGCAAAATTGCACACTTGGTGGCACACACAACACATTCAGCAGCCACTTGGCTGTGCCATTCATTGATGAATATCACCTCCAGGCATCCACAGGTATGCGCATGATCACATGGTGCTGCAGCACCATGCGTTTCAGGGCAGTTCGTTCTTGCCATGTTTCTCATGCATACAGTAAGGTGCCCAAGGCCGGGAAAGCCATGAATTGCATCTAAAAGTGATAGGTAGAAGCATTGGCACTATCCTAAAAGACCAGAAAGCATCCTGATATGGAGCTCTGGCGGACTTCTTGCGTCATGTGCAGGATATCCAGTTCTTCCTGGGCTCCCAGCCAGAAATTCAAGAGCTAGCCTCTCTAGATTGTCAATGGCCCATAAAGCTGATGTTACCATGATGGGATGCGCATGGAACCCCTATGGAGTAGGTAGACCTGAAGCTACCTGTGTCATCTGATGGCTTGGAATATCTGAGAGGAAAGGATTCTAGTGTGGCCATTTGACCTATTTTAAGTCTTACTGATGGATGAACCAGTCATCTGCCAGCTTGAACCTTTCCATTCTCTCAGATATGGGGGAAGGATGACCTCTGCCCCGAGCTGGGTCACCCCTATGGAGAGACAAACAGAGTTCGGCCTCAGTTCAGGCCCAAGAATCTCTTTCGAGGGGTATGGTCACAACAGACACTTATCTCCAACAGAAGGGCATATGAGTTTCGTTACCTAGAGGATGTCTGAGCATAGAGTGCTGATACGGGTTCTCCAAGGACCTTCTGGGGCAGCACCGGGACCAAGTCCTAGCCAGTGACCACTCTAGCAGAGGTGGATGGTAAATACAGAAAGAGAGCAAACTTGTTTCGGGACAGAATCTGGTTTATCTAGGGAGGTCGTTCAGCACTTTTCGATGCAAAGTGTTCCCTCCAGTAGAAGAAGTAAGGCAAGATTTCCTCAGAGGCCTTGGTTATGGTCCAGAGAGGTATACGTTTTCTGGGAGGACTGACAGCTATTATTCCAGCGGTGCCATGAGCGCAATGGCACGCGAGGAGGTTCCAGGGATGTTTTTTGAGCCAAGGGCATCGGGGATCTCTACATCAGAAGGTCCGTACTCTGGTCTTTATTCAAGACCACCTGTGGTGGTGGAGCCAAGGAGTTAAAATTCCCGAGACAAACTCATCATCCCAGTGAGCTGGGTCGTCATCACATCAGTTGCGAGCCTTCGGGGTTGGGGATGATTGCCTGCGAATTTAGGGAGCTTGGGACTCTCAGCACCCAGGTTCTTTCAAACCGCTAGGATTGAGTGCAGCCAGGGAAGTCCTGAAAGCATGCCTCCCCATCATTCTAAAAAAAAAAAAAAGTGAACCCGAAGTATCTGTCAGACCTTGCATGATGGGAGACTCCCAAAGTGGTTCTCATAGCATCTCCAGATAATTGTCAGTCTCCACAATTTTCTTTCACTTTCTTTATCCACAAGCTCTAGCTCTCCAGGAGGTGGTGCTTCTGTCTGGTGTACGTCTTCCCTCCAAAAGCTCTGATTCTCATGTTATTGTTGAAGATGGTGGAGGAGGAAATCTCGGTGATAGTCACTCAATGCAGTAGGGTAGTGGACTACTTAGATACCTTCCAAGATTGCAGTTATGGATATGAATCCCACAGATGGTATATCCTTCTGAAAACCTCCATTGTACTCAGCATAATATGCCATCGCATATTAGCCAATGCACATGGGCAGAGGGGGCATATTTAAGCAAAATGAAGGGCCTTAATCCTTTGAGTCGGTTAGATCAAACCTCCCTTCCCTCCGGGTCTATTTACCACCAAACATGGCAGAGGTTTGGATTTTAGCGTGTCCAATAAGGATTTTCCTTTCAGTTTTCCACAGGGACAAATGTCCTGGGATTTTTTTAGTCAGGACCGAGATCAGACCTGAACTGCAATACTATTAAAGTGCAAGTTTCGACACTGTCGGCATTGACTGACACTTCCTAGTCCAGGAAACCACTGCAGTCAGATTTAAGAAGGTGGCAATTGAAATACGGCCAATACATCCGATATTTCCAATATGCGATTTGCCGATAATTCTGAGGGGGTTGCTGAAGTCTCTGTTTACTCCAGATTTGACCAGTCCATTATGTTACCTCACTTGAAAACTGTGTTTTTTAACATGCATTAGTCTCAGCCAGTCTCTAACATTGCTGCATTCTGCTACAAGGAACCGTACTGCACCCTTTTTCTGGATAGAGTGCTGATACATACTTTTCTGAAATTCTTACCTGAAATTTCCTCGGAGTTCCACTTTAATTGACAATTGGTCCTTCCAGGTTTTAAAACCCTCATCTCAGCCAAAGTATGATATTTACATAAGTTGTGTCCAAACTATACAAACGTGTTTGGGGAGAACAGGATCATTCCAAAAGTCTAGCGTTCTCTTTATATTTCTGAAGGGTCCCAAGTTGTGTATGCCAGCTCTTCCCTGGATCATCTTAACGTGTCTGAAAAGGTTTATTCAATCAGCTTACTCGCAGGAAATCTTTTTTCCCCGCTAGAGATTCAGATACACTACTCGAGTTTCCTTGCTTCGGGGCAGCTTCGTCCAGAGTCACAGTGGATGTGGCCTGTGAGAGGGCCAGCGGGAATTTTTCCTAACACCTTTTATCAGGCATTACAAGCTAGATGTATCTTCCTCCCAACTGGCATCATGGGAGCTTCTGTGTTGGCTTCTACTTTGTCCAAATAATAAATTCACTCTTAGCAGCACCTGGTGTTGGTGGGTTTGTTTTACTCCCTCCCTGTATCTGGCTACTTAAGTCCCAAGGTGATTGGCATGAGGCTGAGCCAGGAAAACGGAAAATTGTTACCAATACTTACCGTAATTTTCCTTTCCTGGCTCTGCCTCATGCCAGCACATACCCTCCCTAGTCCATCGCGGGCTATCTACAGAACACCTGCACATGGTACTGGTGGCCTTTTATTGATCTATTCAGCGATGTCCTATATGGGGTCAAGGGGGCAGAGTTGACCCAAGGTGATTGGCATGAGGCAGAGCCAGGAAAGGAAAATTACGGTAAGTATTGGTAACAATTTTCCGTTATTCATTTCTTTTGAACAATTAAAATATAATTTTCCACTAACTGAACATACCACATATTGACATTAAATTTTTTTTCCATAAATATTTTGATCTTGCTCTCTCCCCTCCGTTTGTATTGCATCTTCTAGGGTAGTGGTTCTCAACTCCGGTCCTTCGGGACCCCCCAACAGGCCAGGTTTGCAGGATAACTGAAATACATCACAGGTGATCATTTGCTGCTCAGTGATTGCAGTGTTCTAGTCTGCATCTCCCCAAGATAATACTTAAAATCTGGCCTATTGGTGGGTCCTGAGGACCGGAGTTGAGAACCACTGTTCTAGGGAGAAAAGTCTACTTTCTAAACATTACAAGTCTGTTAATGATCCCCCTATATATGAGAAAACAAAACCAATGGAACATTGAGAACAAGACCTGAATTGCACATTTTCAACTCGAGACTGGCAGTCCATGATAAATAACCTTAGAAAATGTTATTGTTCAACCTCCATCAGAGAAACTTCTATTAAAGTCTTCATCAGATGGTATTTGACCCCCATCGAAAATTCATACGTTTTATCCATTTATTTCCCCTCTCTGTTTCAGAGGGTGCTCTGAAGAAGGAACATTGCTGCACATCTTTTGAAGCTGTCCTCATCTAGATCACATCTGGTTAAAAACATCTTCACTAATAAAAAAATTAACAGGCAGGACTATACCTCTGACCCCTCAGATGTGTTTGTTGTACTCCGTAATCCCAGACATCCCACAATCACTCATTGGATTGATCCACATTCTTTTCGGAGCAATCCAATGGATGATAGCTCTCAACTGTCGATCACCCACTGTGTTATGGTCTCAAGTCATGGCTAGAATGGATACCATCAAACTTATAGACAGAATTCACTTTGTCTTATTTAACAGCTTAGATAAATATAATGATAAATGGAAAACTTGGTTTATTGTATCGGATTCACAATGAGAATTTGTTATTACATTCTATTTTCATCTATTTGCAATGCCCTTTGTACAATCCTGTTTATATCCATCACTTTTGTAGTTGTTTCTTACCAATGACCTTCATAATAAAAGAAAGTTTGTAAAAAATAAAATAAAACAACAGTCCCAATAAGCGATGTCTTCCAATCTCTTGTGTAAACACATTGTTCCCAAAAACAAAGTTCATGTGCTTAAAAATCCACCACCAGTCTCTTATACTGCTCAACTTATCCCAGATGAAAAAACAGCATTCATCACCACCATGGGATATACACAGTCGGCTCTTTTCCAGCTGGGGACTCAACCATCGGATAGGGGAGTTAAACACAGTCCCCTATTATTGGGACTGTTGTTTTATTTTTATATATGGATGTTCCATTTTTCAATACCTTTACTATGTAGCACTAGCGTTTTTTATATGATTATGAAAATCAGTGTGAGATTCATTGTATGCTATTTTTGCACATTATTGCACTTGCATTTATGATTGAAGAATTTATTGTATGAATAGTTTTTTGCACTTCTTGTATTTGCACTTTTTTCGTTTATAATAGTAGCTCAGCACTTTTCTTGGAAAATATTGATATTAAGTTAAGTGAATAGCTTATAGTGTCAGCAGCTGCTATTGTCTCACATATATTGATATTACACTCAGTGATACATTTACATTAGTATTTTTTTCTTACGTGTTCTCATTTATGTGCGCTGATTGGTCATACCTTTATTAGGTAGTTTAGAAATTCCAGTGAAAATGGAGGGAAAATTGCATTGGACCTATATGAACCTCCCTAAAGCTTCTATGAATGGAGGAGGCTGACCTTCCAATCACCTGCCCATCCATTCACAGAAGCTGTAGCACCGACTTCTATAAATGGAGGAGCTGGACAGAAAGGGCAGGCATAGCTGGACACTTGTCATGAATGTCTGTGGCAGTTCTCATAGTTTTATTTACCCCTGCCAAAACAGAAGATTGCAGGTGGGTGGGGTTTTGCATCAGGGGAGGAAGATTTCTGCTAAAAAAAGGACACACCAGCACAAGGGACACATATCACTAAAGGTACGTAATGTCCCTTTTGCTTATGTTTGACTTTTTTATAAACTTAGGCTTTGAAATTCCATTTCCATTCTGGACATGTTTGGAGTTATTACATGGGCGGCACACTGGTGTAGTGGTTAGCACTTTCACCTGGCAGCAAAAGGGTCACTGGTTCAAATCCCAACCACGACACTACCTGCCTGGAGTTTACATGTTCTCCATGTGCCTGCGTGGGTTACCTCCGGGTACTCCGGTTTCCTCCCACACTCCAAAGACATGCTGGTAGGTAAATTAGATCCTGTCTAAATTGGCCCTAGTATATATATATGAATGTGAGATAGAGACCTTAGATTGTAAGCTCCTTTGAGAGTAAGGACAGTGCTATATAAGTACCTGAAATAAATAAATTACATAAGATAGGGCAAAGAACAGCAATGTGGATCCATTGGATTTCACAGATTAAACCAGCATCAATAGCAAAAAAAGGTAACTGCTGTTTGGAATTTAGGTTGCTGTTTACCTTTAAAAGGTTGTAAACTTCAGACATGAAATAAGAACAAAGCACATGCTTCTAGACTGTGTTCTTGTCTCTATCCCAAGCACTGAGTGTGATTTATTTCTGCTGCTTCCTTCCTCTGTTTTCATCATGAGTCACTTCTGGCAGGGTTACCTGACACCGGGAAATAAAAAGATGACGGGGGAGGAGAGTTCCAGGGGCAGGAAGTTCCAGCTCAGAGCTCCGCTCACTGAGATCTGCACTGTGTGACTTCAGATCCCCGTCCCCTGCTGCTAGAGCTGAGAAAAAAAATCCTTTGATCTGTGCGTTTTTAGAACGATCTCCAGAAGAAATGGCTGCAGATAAACAGGTACATTTCATGTAGGAGGATTTGTTTTGAGGGTATATGTAAGGGTTTACAACCACTTTAAGCTGGCCCTTTGGGTGCAGGAGCCAATCAGCTGCAAACACACAAAACTGTGGCTGTCAGAATACAATAGCTGACACCATGAGTTTCATTCATTTATGATGTTTAAGGGGGGAGATATATGTGGAGTAATGCCAATTTTATTACTTGCTTATAAAAATGGCATCAGTTTCCAGGGGCACAACTAGAAATCACAGGGTGTAAATTTGGCGGTCAGAGGTAGAATGTGCCTTTTAATTTAACACTTCCTTAGCATGGGTAGTCAATGATGAGTGGTGTACAATGCACCCCTATCTGTACCACTAGTGCCCGCTGTGATGCAAGTCAGGCCATACACGGTTCAAATCTCAGCATGAACTGGCCGGGATTTGAACTATGTATGGCAAGGCTGAATGTACCAAGTTGATCAATCAACTTAGGTACAACCAGCATGCCGGGTTTTACCTGCGATTATCGCTAGCGCCTGCTATAGCCGCTACCAATAATCACTGTCTTGTCTCAGCGGGGAAGGCTTCTCCCACTGGGAGAAGACAATGGCCTGGCAGGAGGGGCTGTTTGTGTTGATGGGGGAACCTAGCGAATTTTTTTCCTGCAACCGTGGGTTGGAAATTTACTCCATGTATGACTGGCCTTAACTCCCAACTCATGAGTTGCTCCTGTGCTGTGTACTGAAGGAGAAAAACTTCTGCTATATGGGCAGCCAGCACCAAGCTAGCTCACTTGGCCATATTATTATGCAGATATGTAGGTCATGCTTCTCTGCCCCTGAGCCAGCAATCAGACCAATTATTCACATTTGTATTACAGTCCTTTTTCAGGAAATGGCTATTTCAGGCTCTTTTCTGTCCCTGGACCCCATCACAGTTACCTGGGATGCTATCTATGGCTATAGTTGTGCCCTTGGTGTTTGAAACTGGACCCTGCACTGAAAGTTGCAAAATCTGACATGTTAATACACATGGGCCAACAAATTCTGTATAGTTACTTATACCTCCTTCATATGTAGGATATATATGCCATCTGAGGAAGGCACGCTCATGAGAAATATCTAAAAGAACTGAACTTTCATTGGATGTACAGTACAGTATATGGCTTGGAATGATAGAGTGGTGCTATGGGGAGCACTGACCACATAAGATGGAAGTTTTCACAAGTTCTATTTCGTTGAAGCAAATGTGTTTTTCTGCTGCCTATTTTTTCTTGCCTCCTCATTGACTGGAAGCTTGTCTCCCTTCCATGGCCTAAGAAAGTAATAGAAAATAAGTAATTAATTAAGTAATAAGTAATAATTATTAAGTAATAATTAAAAGGCATATATCCAAAAAGACATAATAAACACATAGAGTATAAAGTGATATAACTTGAAACAGACCAAAACTCAAAAGCAAACGCATATTTATATACAATTTCCACAAAAAAAAGATACATATATATATATATATATATATATATATATATATATATATATATATATATATACTCTATACATATGAGATTTAACTAAAGAATTAATTTTGAGACAAATGTTTCCTATACATGTATGCTAAGGTACAGAAAAATGCAGCCAAAAAACATGGTGGGAACAAGCCCTAAGAAAAAAGAATTGCGACTTTACTGTAAATTCCATATCTTGGGAGTACAGGACACAGGAAGGACATGCCCCCCTAGGGTGCTTCCCGTATAGCCCTGCCCCACTTTGTGAATCTTCAGTTTTGTGCAGAGTAAACCAAGGAAAGCAAGGTAGGTGGCCTGTGTCCTGTATTGTACAGGGTGGGCCATTTATATGGATACACCTTAATAAAATGGGAATGGTTGGTGATATTAACTTCCTGTTTGTGGCACATTAGTATATGTGAGGGGAGAAACTTTTCAAGATGGGTGGTGACCATGGTGGCCATTTTGAAGTTGGCCATTTTGAATCCAACTTTTGTTTTTTCAATAGGAAGGGGGTCTTTCACAAGAAAAACAATGGTGTGCTTGGTTTTAACGTAACTTTATTCTTTTATGAGTTATTTACAAGTTTCTAACCACTTATTAAAATGTGTTCAATGTGCTGCCCATTGTGTTGGATTGTCAATGCAACCCTCTTCTCCCACTCTTCACACACTGATAGCAACACCGCAGGAGAAATGCTAGCACAGGCTTCCAGTATCCGTAGTTTCAGGTGCTGCACATCTCGTATCTTCACAGCATATGGTTTTTTTATGGTCAGTAAAAACCAATACCAGGTGAGCTGCTCCTTCCAGGAGGTACCGCCATTCCTCCAAAGCCGACTTGATGGCCAGCAATTCCCTATCACCGACATCATAGTTCCAGCAAGATGGTGCACCACCACATTATGGGTGTCAGGTCCGAGCATTCCTAGATGAACAGTTTCCTGGAAAGTGGATTGGTCGTCGTGGGCCAGTTGAATGGCCCCCAAGGTCTTCCGATCTGACCCCCTTAGACTTTTATCTTTGGGGTCATCTGAAGGCAATTGTCTATGCTGTGAAGATACGAGATGTGCAGCACCTGAAACTACGGATACTGGAAGCCTGTGCTAGCATTTCTCCTGCGGTGTTGCTATCAGTGTGTGAAGAGTGGGAGAAGAGGGTTGCATTGACAATCCAACACAATGGGCAGCACATTGAACACATTTTATAAGTGGTCAGAAACTTGTAAATAACTCATGAAAGAATAAAGTTACGTTTAAACCATTGTTTTTCTTGTGAAATTCTCAATAAGTTTGATGTGTCACATGACCCTCTTCCTATTGAAAAAACAAAAGTAGGATTCAAAATGGCCAACTTCAAAATGGCCACCATGGTCACCACCCATCTTGAAAAGTTTCCCCCCTCACATATACTAATGTGCCACAAACAGGAAGTTAATATCACCAACCATTCCCATTTTATTAAGGTGTATCCATATAAATGGCCCCACCCTGTACTCAAATTCATGGAATTTACAGGAAGGTAAAAAATGTATTGTATAGCACAGAAACATATTCATAGATCATGGACCACCCCCAACCAAGGAATATGAAGGGTGGGCAACAACTAGGGACATAGAACTGTGTCAACAGGCCCAAAAAACAATGAGTGAAAGAACCAAATTCAGAGTGCCACTGGTAGAACCTTGAGACCAAAAGCTGTGTCCACAGAAGATTAGATATCCACATGGTAAAATGATATAGTATGAACAGAAGACCAGGTGGCACCCCTACACAGGCTACAGAGACGGGGTACTGAAATGCCTAGAGAACTCAATCACCAATCTGGTGGAATAGGCATGTAACAGCACATGAGGAGGAAATTCTTTACCCACAGTGCATTGGTGGATTTTGAAGCATGGTTCCCTTTGCAAGGTCCTAAGGAAAAAACAAACCGGGAATTTGTTTTTTGATGGAAGTAGTAGCTTTGAGGTATACTCTAATAGTTCTGACTATGGCCCAAGCAATTCAGCAACAATTCCTTTGGATGTTTAGTAGCAGGGTACAAGGATGGCAGTACAATGCCCTCACTGAGGTGAAATGCTATAACCACCAAAGAAAGAATGGTCTTAGGCGTAATACAACCTTGTAGTTATGAAGTATTAGGAATGGTTCTTTACAGGAAAGGGCTGCCAGTTCAGAAACACATCTGACAGACATGATACCTACTAAAAAGGCTACTTTGCCAGCAAGAACCTCCAGAGGAACATCTCTAATGGGTTCAAGACTGGCTTCTGCAAAGCATACAGAACAAAATTAAGGTCCCATGGAAGCACCGAGTGGGGCGGGGCGGGGGGGGGGGGGTGGCTTGTGCAAGAAACAAATTGAATAAAGATTTTTATGAGGGAGTGTGCCACCAGAGGGCTTTTTAATAGGGCGGATAAGGCAGATACCTGTCCTTTAAAGGTGTTTGGAGCTAAGTTCTAGTCAAGACCTGTTTGCAAAAGACCAGAATGCTATGCACAGTAATGAGTATGAGTAATCTCTGGGACTGAATTGACTGCGTTCACACCAGGCAAAATAAGATTTCCAGGTACAACAATAGATCTTTCTGAAAGTGTCTTCTCTTGCTATTAGCAACGTAGGAATTACAGACTCAGAAATCCCTTTATCCTGGGTTTCAACAGCCATGCTTTTAAAGCCAGAGATTTAGAAGCAGGATGGAATAGAGGTTATAGAGATAGCAGATCTGGCCTGTTGGGAAGTGGCCAGGGGCTGTCTGATAGAAACCTGAGTATGCCTGTGTACTGAGCTCTTCTGTGACAGTTTGGTGCAATTAGAATCAATGTTTTTCTTTCTTGCCCTATTTTGTGTAACAGGCGAGGCCCAATGGGATTGCTAGTAAACCATCTTTGATCAGTGGCTGTCAGAATACAATGTCCCAGCGGGGGGTAATGGGGCAATTATTGCATCCACATCGTGGGAATGTTCCTTTTTTCTGCTCGCTGAATGAAAAATACTATGCTTCTATACCAAGCTTTAGTCAAGAGAAAGAGCCTGCTTTTTTCATGCCCAAGAAATGTTTTGTTGGAGCATTAAATAGAATAGAATTGGGCGAAAGGCACTGCCTTAAAGGAGGTGACCATTAAACCTACTGTCATGGAGAATCTCATTGTGGGATTTCTCTTGGATCTCATTGCTCAAACATGAGCTCTTAGAGTAAAGAATTTTCTTTTCTGGAAGAAAGACTTTCATTAGATGTGTCTAGAACCAGATACATGTTTTCTTCAAGATCCAGGCCCTTGAAGAGAAGGCTGGAGCGTAGATTTTTTTTTTAACTCATTGCCCAGCCAAAAGGGGCATTTGAATTGTCCTGTCTGACAACTGACCGGTAGATGAGCCAGAAGAAGGTCACCTAGACAGCCTGTGACATGAATGCCTTGGGTTCTCAGCAGGGCTAGCACAGGTGCTAAGACATTTGTGAACACTCTGGGAACAAAGGATAAGCTGATGGACAGTGCAGCAAACTGGAACAGATTTTCTGCCACTGTGAAGAGCAGAAAGTGCTGATGAGGTGGGTAAATGGAAACATGCACATAGGCAATTACTGACCTTCTATGTGGAATTCTCACATTTGAATGAATCAATTGAGACATTTAAGGGCCAAGATAGAGTGAATCTCTGTTGGGCTTTGGTAGCATGAACAGGTTTGAGTAGAAGTGGAGGTGCTGGCATAATGATTCCCTGAGACAAGTAGTGGTTAAGGGCCTTTTGCAAATCTAACTGTCCTTGGGCAGTCTTCGGTTGATTTGAAAGAAGAAAGCAATGAGGCAGCAGGGGTTTGAACTCTATTTATTTTGAAAGTCCCACCTGCCTGGGACTTCTGTGACTCAGAGAGAGGAATACTGTAACAGACCCCCCCCCCCTCCTTTTTGGAGTATGGGCATCCCTTCATTGTGAAGAGGGTTTTTGGTAAAGCTTTGTGGATTTTGTTGGCCAAGCCTTGTGCCAAAAGGAAGAGCTGAACTTAGGCTTTGAAGTTGAAGCCTGGGTAAAGCAG
The DNA here is from genome assembly GCA_018402905.1 of Glandirana rugosa. NCBI lineage: Eukaryota > Metazoa > Chordata > Amphibia > Anura > Ranidae > Glandirana > Glandirana rugosa. Next base: position 278,278 of record BLSH010481490.1, read on the forward strand.
ATAGGTATGTAGTTATATATAGATATTTGTTTGCACTATGCACTTTATTCTATGCACATAATGAGTAGAGTTTATGGGTGATGAATTACATTTATATTTTTTTATATAAGGTAGCGCTACATCTTTCTTTAATTTAAAGCAGACAGGTGCTCTGTATTTAAGAAGGCTGGACGGCCACACTCCAATTCAACACCTTTATTTGAAGTGAGATAAAATCCATATAGTCACATACAGTCACAGAGGTGCTGGACAGAGAGGCTAACGTGTTTCACGCCACAAATGGGCGCTTAATCATCGCTAATGTGAATCAGGCTACTCCCCGTATATGTAGGAGTCACCTCCCCTCCAAAAAATTATTGATTGAAGAGGGCCGCCCAAATACATGGTAGGAAAACCAAATACCAGAACATATTGCAAGATATCTGAGACGGTGTCATTATGTGCCATACAATGAAACAGAAATGGAATGAAACCAAAACAATTGTTCTAAAATCCTTAGTCTAAATAATCAAAACTGTAGCCGCACCAGGGGGTCCCACTAATATATATAATTAAAGAGTAAAAAGATGTGCAACAAACACAAAAAATATACACACAAGCATAAAACATTGAAGTATATAAAAACTCCATAAGAATGAAGCTACTAAGCTTCAATAAATGGAAGAAATAAATTCTGTAGCATTCACAACAAGGAACCTCCGGAGGAGAGTAGTGATAACAATAATGGTGTTTAATACACAGCAAGATATAGAAACACTGTGTCAAAAAAGACTAAAACCTACCCGGAACCCAAACAGCTAAGGGAGAGAGAAGAGCTTGACATTAACATTACACTCCACAATCGAATTCCCAAGGGTTGTAAAACATACATACATTGGAGTATGGACGACCGTGGAATGGAATGTGTCGTCGGCAACAATGTATATATATGATAGTGTAACTGGAATTCCTACGTCACAGCTTGATGAGCTAGTCTGCAGCTGCTGTTATATCCTCACCTAGGTGAGGGCTTGTATACAGGTATAAAAGAATTGGCATGAATACAGCCAAGGGGAATTTGGGACTTTATATGGAACACATGATGAATGACAAGTAGACCGATAGATAATTTATAGGATTTATTAGGAAGTAAATATTGGGGTACAAGTATTTAACTAGACAGTCAATAAGTTGATCATAGATACTAGACAAGTATGCTGATAGGTTGCATACACTATACAGTCTAAACATCAACCATAAGGACAGTACATACGGTAGTAGATATCAATAAATATTGCATTCTTATATTGCCCCCATCCATCACTGTTTAATAGGTAGAAGTAGATACATATGCATATAGTAGAGTATGCGGGATCTATGGCCACAATTATCCCCATAGGAGTAATCAATGTACAGTCTGTAAACTGAAAAGGCTCATGAAAGATACAATCACAGTAGTTGGAAGCTCTACGCGTTTCATGGCGTTTATGCCACTCGTCAGGAGAAGTAATGTGATGTAGCTATAATAGAAAATTAAATATAAGTATTTTTCATTAAATTACATAATTATAATTAAAGTTTAATATAGTCCAATGTAAAGTGCATTCCAGTGCTCCTGTGACTTGGTGCTAGTACATTTCCATGCTGGTTAATAATTCTTTCCCTTGTGTGTTTCAAAGTGCTTGTGCTCACACCATATCCAGATCATCTTGTGCAGATAATAAAGTAGGGGTGCCCTACTTACCAGACCCTATTGACCCTCACAGTCATACGACTTGGAGGAGTCAATTTGCGCTTGCTCTAGAAAGTGGTGAAGCCTTAAGTGAACAGGTGAAAGGATGCATACCCACGGTCGGGTGAGAGACCGCAAGCACAAATTGACTCCTCCAAGTCGTATGACTGTGAGGGTCAATAGGGTCTGGTGAGTAGGGCACCCCTACTTTATTATCTGCACAAGATGATCTGGATATGGTGTGAGCACAAGCACTTTGAAACACACAAGGGAAAGAATTATTAACCAGCATGGAAATGTACTAGCACCAAGTCACAGGAGCACTGGAATGCACTTTACATTGGACTATATTGCACTTTAATTATAATTTCTATTTGATTATGGACATTATGGCGTTATGGAATTAAGGGATGTAATGTTTATTTTTGATATATTTTTGAACATACATCCAGACAATTTGCACTTGTCATAGACAAAGCACTATTTTGCACATTTGTTATTTGCACTTTATTATTGCATTCATTTATTTAACCACTTCAGCCCCGGAAGGATTTGCTGCTTTAGGACCGGAGCCCTTTTTGCGATTCGGCGATGCGTCGTTTTAACTGACAATTGCGCGATCGTGCGACGTTGTACCCAAACGAAATTTGCGTCCTTTTTTTCTCACAAATAGAGCTTTCTTTTGGTGGTATTTGATCCCCTCTGCGTCATTTCTGATCGCCGCTATAAACAAAAGAAGAGCGACCATTTTGCAAAAAAACCCAAATTTCTTACTTTTTGCTAAAATACAAATAAAAAAAAAAAAATATAAAAAAACATTTTTTTTCACCGTTTTTGGCCGATTTATATTCTTCCTCATATTTGCGATAAAAAAAATCACAATCGGCGTTTATTGATTGGTTTGTGCAAAAGTGGTCGCGTTTACGGATGATGAGAATTCATTTTTGGGGTTTTTATTATTTTTTTTTTTTTTACTAGTAATGGCGGCGATCTGCGATTTTTAG
>BLSH010481490.1:282197-295511 GCA_018402905.1 Glandirana rugosa
CCACTCCGACGTAACTACCCGTGACCACTCCGACAGTGCCCATCAATGCAACTTCACCAGTGCCCATCAATGCAGCCTCACCAGTGCCCATCAATGCAGCCTCACCAGTGACCATCAATGCAGCCTCACCTGTGCCCATCAATGCAACCTCACCAGTGCCCATCAATACAACCTCACCAGTGCCCATCAATGCAGCCTCACCAGTGCCCATCAATGCAACCTCACCAGTGCCCATCAATGCAACCTCACCAGTACCCATCAATGCAGCCTCACCAGTGCCCATCAATGCAGCCTCACCAGTGCCCATCAATGCAGCCTCACCTGTGCCCATCAATGCAACCTCACCAGTGCCCATCAATACAACCTCACCAGTGCCCATCAATGCAGCCTCACCAGTGCCCATCAATGCAACCTCACCAGTGCCCATCAATGCAGCCTCACCAGTACCCATCAATGCAGCTTCACCAGTGCCTATCAATGCAACCTCACCAGTGCCCATCAAGGCAGCCTCACCAGTGCCCATCAATGCAGCCTCACCAGTGCCCATCAATACAGCCTCACCTGTGCTCATCAATGCAGCCTCACCAGTGCAGCCTTACCTGTGCTCAATGGCACAGCCTCATTCATGCCCATACAGGTGGTGAGGAGGGAGCATAACGATACCTCCACTGCCTGTCAATTGCCTCTGAAAAGAAATCTGTGTGGATTGCTTTTCAGAGGAGTGACAATCTATTTCAATAAGAGCAGCAGAGGGGGGCATTAGTGTAATTGTCTAGGGAGGAGGTGGTGTTTAAACTTACACCAATTTTCCAGCCTCTATCTGTGCATGTACTCCAAATTGTCACCTGTCCTGCACACCTTAACATACACACAGTTCACTCTGAATAGACATGAGTGGGTAAAGGGGCAAAAAAAAAAAAGAAATATCTGTGAGTCTCAGGCTGGGTTCACACTCCCAGCAGGGGTCCGGTATATCCTGGTTCCCTGTTTCAGGTCCAATTTCAGCCCAAATTTTAGGCTGAATTCGGACCTGAAAATGGTCCAAAAGATGCACAGCTTTTTTGTGCAAAACGCACCAGACCTGCTGAGGAGATATGTGAACCGGCTCCATAGAGAGGTCAATATCTCCTGCTATTGCGAATTGGATGCGAGGAACCCACCTCCAATTCGCATAGGTGTGATCCCAGCCTAAGGCTGGGTCCTCTGCATCCAATTCGCAATAGCAGGAGATATTACCTGTCTCTCTATGGAGCGGTTCACATATTTCCTTAGCAGGTCTGGTGCATTTTGCACAAAAAAGCTGTGCATCTTTAGGACCATTTTCAGGTGCGAATTCAGCCCAAAATTTGGGCTGAAATTGGACCTGAAACAGGGAACCAGGATACACCGGACCCCTGCTGGGAGCTGATGCAGGTTCCAGTGTGAACCCAGCCTCAAATGTAGATAGCAGGGTGGGCGATAAAAAAACAGAGTGATCTATAATGAGAAATGAGACTTTTCTTCATGTGTCAGAAGGCAGGTTATCCAATATACAGTATACAAGCAGACACTAAGATGTTAAGTGGCATTTATACCAGAAGCACCCCCCTGCAGATATAAGCTGTAATCATTTAGGTAAATAGCAGGGTCCATTGAAGCAGAGAAGTAAAGCACAATTCTCTCCTAGCACCAGGCACACAGAGGGTTAATTACCAGAGGGCTTTCAGCTAACAAGGAGATAGGAGAAACAAAGTTGGAAAGCTGGAGCACAGATAAGCTGCTGCATGAGGTTTGCAAGGAGACACTCAGTGAGGATGGGCATGTTACTCTCATCCTTCCAGGTCACATAGACAGATTATACAGTAGCTGGGCCCGCTGCTCACTACAATCCAACCGGCCCTGATATCGCTCCGTGTGCAGCTGGGATCACAACACAGGTCTCAAACTTTCTATCTGCAGAATCTATGAAACAAGGAACATCTTCCATAGGTACTATTTAAGGAATGACTTCAATAGTGAGATGTTTGAAAATTCTTTCAAGAGTGACCCAATCATCATAGACTGCATATTCTATCTGTTCATGAACAGGGAGGCATGTTTTGCAGGTCTCTTTGTACTCAAGAGGCCATGGCAAGACAGAAGAGGTCAGGTTGCATAATGCCAAAGCTTTTGCGGACAAAGGCAGAAAGCTTTCAGTGTTAGCAAGCATGTTGTGTGAAGTTACATCTTAATCATAACTGCATTCTGGGGAAGAAAAATCGTCTGCAGCGTCCTCCAACACTGCCTCATCATCCTCTTAATTCCCTTCTGTGTCTGCATTAGGAATGGGCCTGTGGTTGGAGTCGAACTTAAGCTCGTTCATCGAATTTATAATATTATGGGGCGTTTGCAGCGACTTCGCTGCCTCATAATGCATTGCACGCAGACGGCGCACACAGCTCCTCCCTGTTGGGAGGGCTCCCACCGTCTGCACGCTTTTTGCTTTGACAGTTTATTTATATGGCAGGGCGGGGCCACCCGGCGACATAAGCGAGCAACTTCACACCTTCTGACGTTATGTGATGTCAGAGGGTGCGGGTCACGTGCTTACATCACCGGATGGCCCCGCCCTTCCATATAAATAAGCGGTCAAAGCAAAAAGCAGTTTGAAGGCGGGAGCCCTCCGGGTTTCCGGGTCCGTCACACGCCGTGATTGACGATGGATTACAACGGGGGACAATTTTTGTAGCTGCTGACTTTTAATACGATGGAACTCTGCTTTAATGGTGTTCGAATGTTCGCACAAATTTTTTGCCAGTTCGAATGTTCTGGTGCAAACCGAATTGGGGGTTGTTTGGCCCATCCCTAGTCTGCATCCTCTAGGACTGACATATTGGGATCTGACTCAGATTAAGAAACAGGAGTAGGAGAGGAGGTGGAGTGTTTCTGAGCCCTGGACAAAGATAGCTGTATTAAGGCTGTAATCTGCCCAAGATATTGTGACATAGGTGTGGAAAATCCTTTTGATAGATAGGCCAAATTTGGCATGCCTGTAATAGAGCTAAAATTGGATGTAGACATCAGTGTTAAAACTGGGTCCTGCTCTGGTCTGGTACAAGGGACACATTGTCACTCTAAAGTTGAGCGTTGAGTGCTGAGTGTTGTGCAGGTCTTCGACAGAGTGAATGTTCACCTGCAATTTTGAATTGTCTATCTTTCGCCTGGTCTCCGCGATAGCTACAAGTGAGAGTATTCCCTTGGGGGTGAGTGGGGAATAGGGTAAGCTGGAGGAACCACCTTGGTATCTTATAAGGACTCTAGGCAGAGGTGGTGTTAAAGTGTGCGACCAGTGGTGTAATGTAACATGTGGTCACCTGAGACTGAGAGGATTGTGTGGCTTAAATTTTACCGCCAAGTTTGAAAAATTTGCACTGTAAAGTGAATACATTCCTAACATAGCCCCATTTTTAAAGTAACGGTCAGAGATATAGGTGGTCCTGTTTTATCTGTCCATGATGCTGGACTGTATATAAAGTCCAGGCTTGGCCCATCATTGTGGGCATAACCTTAAGGGGTCTTCAGGGACTGGTTTCCTTTGCAATAGACATGGCCCTGGTCCTGTATAGCATGCTGCAGCTAACTCAACACATTGCACCAAGTGCCAAGGTGATCGCCCATGCAGAATCCAGTGCCCAAAGCAACATTACAGGATGTCCCCACCGTGTGTACAGCTTCCAAGGTGTCCACTTGCGCATGCTCAGTACGAGCTTTGTGCATGCTCTGAAATGCGTTGTGTGCCGTTTCCCTGATGACGTCACACGCCATCCACTGCGCTGCGCTCCACGCTGCCTTCCACCATCCATACCCAGAAGGACACAGAGTCAGCTGGCCTCTCTCCCTCTCGTGCCGCAGCCCCTGCATACCTGGACGGACGTGCTGCATACCAACTCGCACTTCTTTATACAGACAAGCTATTTTATCATGTCCATCAAGTGTTCAATTGTCATTTCTGCCAACCTTATGTCCCTTAAATACTACACTTCGCGCTTTTCTGTTTTTTCTTTTGAGTACAATATTGGGGCTGCTGTGTTGGTCAGCACTACAGAGTAAAAAGAATTGGGGGTACTTATTTCAGATGATTGCAAAATGAACAAACAGTGTGGCTATGCAGTGGGAAAAGTTAATGGAATTCTAGGATTCATCACTAGAGGGGTCACTAGAAGGTTTTCCTATATAGATCTTTAGTGAGACTTCATTTAGAAAACTGTGTCCAGTTCTGAAGACCTCACTTACAAAAAGATATTGATAACATAGAGCAAGTCAAGGGATAAAACATATCAGGAGATACTTCAGGAACTTAATAAGTACAGTCTGCAGGAAAGAAAGGAGGCATGGTTTAAACCTTTAAATACATCAAGGGTGTGAGTAAGGTTCAGGAGGGCAGTGTCTTAAATATTAAACCAAGATTAATAACAAGGGGACATGATCTCAAACTAGCAGAAGGAAAATTAACATGTAATCCTATTAAGTATTATTTTGTAGAAAAGGTATTTAATGCTTGAAATAGCCGGCTAGTCCCAGAGGCGATCAAAGAGTAGATCCTCTTTGATCACCTCTATGGCCTCTATGGCCTTGGACGACCGGGGCGACGTCATGACATCACTTCCGGTCCAGGCTGGAAGTAAACCATTTTTGTTTTTATCTTTTGCTTTTAAAGGTAAAGAAGAGACTTGGGGTCCCCTGATCTCTACATAAAGAAGACCTTTCATCCTTATTTCTATTACAAGGGATGTTTACACTCCTTGTAATAGGAATAAAAATACCAAAAAATAAATAAATAAAGGGACAGTGTAAAAATAAAATGTAAAATAAATAAGAATAAAAAAAAAATTTAAAGCGCCCCCATCCCTCCGTACTTACACAGGGCCGGATTAACATAGGGGCTATTGGAGCTGCAGCTCCAGGCCCCTTCCTTAAGATAGGCCCAGCCCAATGGTTTGAGTGGGTCACTAATACTGCCTAGCCCTGCTCTGTATACAGTGTACACAGGATTGATATGTAAATTGCAGCAGCATATTTCATTTGTTTTAACAAAAAATTGTTTGCATTTTCATTTTATTTATTTCCATAAAAAGGCCCACCAAAATCATCAGCACTAGGCCCATGATGCTCTTAATCCGGTCCTGTACTTGCGCACCGAAGCGAACGCATACGTAAGTCGCGTGCGCATATGTAAACGCTATTCACACCACACTAAGATATCACCGCGATCGTTAGAGCTAGAGCAATAATTCTAGTGCTAGACCTCCTCTGTAACTCTAAACAGGTAACATGTAAAGGCAGTTAAAGCATTGCCTGTGCAGATTTTTAAATACCGTAGTCTGTCGCCATTCCACGAACATGCAGAATTTTTCTTTCAGTCTTTTTATTATGGCTTTGAACAAGTAAAGTAAAAGAATGCATACAAAAGTGAGGCCAAAGCCTTGACAGAGCATAGAAAAATAGAACATGGCATAATATCAGGACATAGAAGGACATATCGGAAAAAAAACCAAAATCACAGTATCAGTGGATAGCCATAAAAGCAATACAATGGCCATCCATCCCAGAGAGAGGAACATCCACGCCAAATGATCGTTATGCAGTAATTCAAATTACAACAAGGTTGATAAACAGTACTCTATGCTCTCACAGAGTACACCTGAAAAAAGAGTGTATCTGAAACATCACAAAAATGAAAAATGCAACAACAGAAAGTAAAGAGAAAAGCGAGAATGAGACAGGAGACACTCCATAGCAATTCACGGTTTTTCATGGTGAGAATAAACAGTTGAGAATTGAGCACACGCAATTTTAAAGTGTAACATGTTAGGTATCCATTAACTTAGCGTAACGTAATCTTTCACATTTTACAAGACAATAGGGGTATTTTTGTTTAATTCATTATTTTTGCCCCAAAAATTACTTCGCAAAACCGCTGCACAAATACTGTGTGACATAAAAAATTGCAACAATCGCCATTTTATTCCCTAGGGTCCCTGCTTAAAAAAATACTGATTTAAACAGCAAGTGCCAGAAAAAGCCTGGTCTTAAAGTGGTTAGAAACAAATGACTGGACAACATACAAGCACACACTAAGGAAAGGGTATATACACTGACTGGCCACTTTATTAGGTACACCTTGCTAGTACCGGGTTGGACCCACTTTTGCCTTCAGAACTGCCTTAATTATTCATAGCATAGATTCAGCAAGATGTTGAAAACATTCCTCAGAGATTTTGGTCCATATTGACATGATAGCATCAGGCAGTTGCTGCGGATTTGCCGGCTGCACATCCATGATGCCAATCTCCCATTCCACCACATCCCAAAGGTGCTCTATTGGACTGAGATCTGGTGACTGTGGAGGCCATTGGAGTACAGTGAACTCATTGTCATGTTCAATAAACCAGTGGTGAGATGATTTGAGCTTTGTGTCATGGTGCATTATCCTGCTGGAAGGAGCCATCAGAAGATGGGTACACTGTAGTCATAAAGGGATGGACATGGTCAGCAGCAATACTCAGGTAGGCCGTGGCGTTTAAATGATGCTCAATTAATACTAAGGGGCGCAAAGTGTGCCAAGAAAATATCCTCCACGTCATTACACCACCAGCCTGAACCATTGATACAGAGCAGGATGGATCCATGCTTTCATGTTGCTTATGCCAAATTTTGACCCTACTATGTAAATGTCACAACTGAAATCGAGACTCACCAGACCAGGTGACATTTTTCCAAGCTTCTACTGTCCAATTTTGGTGAGCCTGTGCGAATTGTAGCCTCAGTTTTCTGTTCTTAGCTGACAGGAGTGGCACCCAGTGTGGTCTTCTGCTGCTGTAGTCCATCTGCTTCAATGTGTTGTGTGTTCAGAGATGGTATTCTGCATACCTTGGTGGTAACGAGTACTTATTTGAGTTACTGTTGCCTTTCTATCACTTTGAGCCAGTCTGCCCATTCTCCTCTGACATCAACAAGGCATTTTCGTCCACACAACCTCTGCTCACTGGATATTTTCTCTTTTTCGGACCATTCTCTGTAAACACTAGAGATGGTTGTCCATGAAAATCCCAGTAGATCCACAGTTTTTGGAATACTCAAACCAACCTGTCTGGCACCAACAAACCATGCCACATTCAAAGTCACCTAAATCCCCTTTCTTCCCCATTCTGATGCTCGGTTTGAACTTCAGCAAGTCATCTTCACCACGTCTAGATGCCAGAATGCACTGAATTCCTGCCATGTGATTGGCTAATTGGCAAATTGTGTTACCAAGCAATTGACCAGGAGTACCTTATAAAGTGGCCAACAAGTGTATATCTGATTAAGCCTAGGTTCACACTGCTGCGAGATTGAAATCGTGTGAGTTCAGCTGAACTCGAACAATTTCATACCCGCCTGTCAGTCCAACTTCGGGGGCGATTTCAGAGACATCTGTGCGGGTTCCTGCACAGATGTCTATTGAAATCGCACCCGAAGTCGCCAAAAGTAGTACAGAAACTTCTTTTGAGAATCGGTGTGGTGCCGCATTGTGGGCCTCGCACCGATTCGGATGGTGCCATTGCCAGAAATTCCTGCCAATTTGGCATGCGATTTGACGTGTCAAATCGCATGCCATATCGCACCAATGTGAACCTAGGCTTAGCTATCTTTACGTATCTTTCTTTTTAAATTAAAAAACAAAGTCTTGTCCACTTCTGTAGTGTTGTTCACTGCTCTGTGACATGAGGGATACTAATCTAGGCTTTTAAAACTTTTAATATGTAGGAAAAGTCAAGTCATGATCATTGGCACAGCCTCCAATTTAAATTATGAAAATGAATTATAATTAATAATGTAGGTACTGTAGTAAATATTTTAGGAGGGTAAATGCAGCTCAGCCAGCCAGTACATTGCATAATTAGAAGATATTATACACTCTTAGTAATTATTACATTGTTAATATGTAAACATGACTGATAAAAAATGCTATGCTCTTTAAACTGACAGTGAATTGCATGACAATGGAGGAAGAGTCTTTTTATGCAACTGGCCTGTAATAAACCCTGAGCTCTCAAAAAGCCATTCATATTCATTGCCATCATATTACTGCCTGTAATGCCAGTAAGCTCATCTTGCAGTTATTGAGACTTAAAAGTCAATCTAAAAATGACCTTAAATTATGCGGCAAAATGCCCTAAACCGTACAAAAGAAAGCAATCTCTGAAAGCACAATTTACAAAGAAGCATTTTTGCTTGATAGGGTTTAAATTTGTCTGAAAAGGGAAAGGCAATCAGCTGTTGTCTTGTATCAAGGTGGCACAATGTCAGATGAGGCTACTAAACGCAACACTTTTATCTCCTGTTGCAGATGGTAGATAGACAAGTGATGGTGTCAATGTCAGTAAATCAGACAGCGGCAATTGTCACTGATGTGAAAGCACATGGTCCACAAATAGCCAGCAAGCCAAGCCATCGGTCTACTCTGCAAAGAATTTAACATCATATACTGGAGCGTTACACTGGATGATGAAAACAGTGCTGTAATAAATGATCTAATAATCATTTCCTAATAAGAATGTGATTGCCAGAAAAACTGTGTGTGCAAGAACTCTAAATGAATTTATACTTGGAATATTTTTCACTTTCAATAAGTCATTTTTAAAGTTTTGCAAGATATTTTATTACATAGTATGAAACAAAAAAATATGTAAAGCGGCACACACTGATCTATTTTTAATTGTTTGGAATAATTTTATGTCAGCAGTTGATAACATCTTAATAAAGTACAATGTAGATCAAGGTTGCTTAACCACTTTAGCCCTGGAAGGATTTTACACTTTAGGACCGGAGCCCTTTTTGCGATTCGGCACTGCGTCGCTTTAACTGACAATTGCGCGGTTGTGCGCCGTTGTACCCAAACGAAATTTGCCTCCTTTCTTTCCCACAAATAGAGCTTTCTTTTGGTGGTATTTGATCACCGCTGCATCATTTATGATCGCCGCTATAAACAAAAGAAGAGCGACAATTTTGCAAAAAAAACCCCAAATTTCTTACTTTTTGCTAAAATACAAATCCAAAAAAAAAATATAAAAAAACATTTTTTTTCATCGGTTTTGGCCGATTTATATTCTTCCTCATATTTGTGATAAAAAAAATCGCAATCGGCGTTTATTGATTGGTCTGCCCAAAAGTGGTTGCGTTTACGGATGATGAGAATTCATTTCTGGGGTTTTTATTTCTTTTTTTTATTTTTTACTAGTAATGGCGGCGATCTGAGTTTTTTAGCGGTACTGCGATATTTCAGCGGACATGTCGGAACATTTTGACACTTTTTTGGGACCATTGGCATTTATACAGCGATCAGTGCTATAAAAATGCACTGATTACTGTGTAAATGCCATTGGCAGTGAAGGGGTTAACCTGCAGGGGGCGCTCTAAGGGATAACTGTGTTCCCTGGGCGTGTTCTTACTGTGGGGGGACTGCCCTAGCTGGGGAAGGGAAGCGATCACAGCTTCCGTGTAAAGGAAGGCTGTGATCACAGCCCTTCCCCCCTCACAGAACGGAGGTCCGTGTTTACTTACACGGACCTCCGTTCTTTCACTCCGGGGGGGGCATCGTGGGTGGCCGGCGGAGATCGACTCTGCCGCACCCGCTCCCTGGCCCTCCCCGAACACAGTGAGCACGCGGGCGCGCCTCCAGCGGCACGCGCGCACTCACTGGGCACGATCTCGCGGCTGCCGTCATATGATGGCGATCCGCGTTACAGAGCCACTCTGTCGCCGTCAAATGCCGATCAGCCATCGGCAAGTGGTTAAAGTGACAGCCAGTTTACCAGAAAATTAGACTTTAAAACTGAAGTTTAGGTATGATTTGTTTTTGTATAGCTATACAGGTGTTCCCTAGGTTACAAGCAAGATAGGGACTGTAGGTTTGTTGTTAAGTTGAATTTGTTTGTAAGTGGGAACAGGGACATTTTTAAGTGTAGCTTCTGCCAAAAAAAAATATTTTTAAGCTTCTTGGATAGTATAGGGGAAGGGTAACACCCCTGCAAGGTTTGTTTTGCTGTCTATGTTTCTGTTCAGAAGATTTCACCTCACTTCCTGTCCCAATGATAATTGGATTTTGAAAATTTTGAGTTGTTGTAGAAACAAGGATTGGTGATAAAGCTTTAGTGGAGACACCTTTTTCCCATAATAACTCTTACAGGAGTGAATTTCCCTTCCTAGGGGGAGATTTCCTCTCACTCCCTGTTGTCTACCTCCATTTGTAAGTAGGAGTCGTTTGTAAGTCGGATGTTTGTAACTAGGGACCGCCTGTAATCGTTTAGCTTGGACCGATGAAAATATGCATATCTCATACCTGACCGATCCCTATGTAAGCTGCAAATCACTGTAGTAGTCGCCACTACTAAAGTAATAGCAGCAGTCTTCCAGGTCCACTATTCAAGGAAAGCCTTGTATTTTTTTTTAATATGGGGCATTCTCTGATTGGAGGAGGTGGAGTGGTGACATCACTATCTCCACCTGCTCCAGTCAGAGAATACCTTGTAACCATTGAAAAAAATAGGCTTTCTCTGAATGGCGGCTCTGCTGAGCCCTGTGGTTACCTTTCAGAATTGCATCTGCTCAAAACTGGACCTGGAAGACTACCGTAGTAGTGGCGACTACTACAATGATTTACAGGTTACACAGTGATCAGTCAGGTATGAGATATGCATAGTTACTTACTTGGTCAAAGCTGGACCAATGTAACTATGCACAAAATAAATTGCACCTCAACTTCAGCTTTAAAGCAGGCATGTCCACTTTAGCTGAAACAATGGGCCTAACTGAAAGAATTAAGTGGCATTTCAAACCATATGACCATATTGAACTGTACTGGGCAACCTTGATGAAGTTATCACTGATGAAATGCGTAGGGCGGAGCACCACAAGGCACACAGCATACATAGTGGTGATTCATGTTGAAAGTTGAAGCCCAAACAATCTGATTGTGTGAGCTGTCAGCTGGATTATGCAGTAAGCGCTGAGCCACAGGTTGCATCTTGTTCTGCACAGCAGTGTTGAAGCCTTTGTTTTTAATACTTTTGTCAGTGTGATTTATATCTTAATAAAAAGGGATAAATAATAATATACAGAGAGCACCATTTGTCTTATTCTTGTATCCTTTTATAAAAAGCAAACACAAGAGGGCCCCTCCATCTAGGTGTAGTGATTTATTAAAAAAACATGAAAGACAATAAAAATGCACTCACTAGATAAAAGTAGATCAAGGCTTGTCATAGGCCCATATAGACCTCCATAGGCTCACCGTGAGGCTGCAGAGCTCAGCAGGCATGAGTTCTTGAAGGAAGTGCAGCTGTCAGACTTCAGCCTGAAACATAAGCATCAGCGGCTTCCAGAAGTGGGAAGATGGCTGCGGCTCCAAACAGCACCTCTCTCGGCTGGGTGAAGACAGGAAATGGAAGGGATATAGCCAAGAGAGGTGCTGTTTGGAGCTGCAGCCTTCTTGCCACTTCTAGAAGCCGTCGATGCTTATGTTCCAGCCTGAAGTCTGACATCTCACTTCCTTTATGAACTCACGCGAACCTATGGAGGTCTATATGGGTTTATGACAAGCATTGATCTACTTTTATCTAGTGAGTGCATTTTAATTGTCTTTTATGCTTTTTTAATAAATTGCTACACCTAGATGGAGGCTACCTCTTGTGTTTGCTATTTATATGTGCATTAGGATCTTAAGACTTAATTTGAGAGGAGCTGCATCCATTTTACCTGGTGTTCCCTACCACTCTCCTGGCCCTTTTTTGTGCCCCGTTCAATGATGGTTGGGTTCCAGTCAGCACAATAGCTTATTCTTTTTCTTTTGTATCCTTTTATGGCTGAGTAATTGAATAGACTGGAGAGATAAGAATTTGTGTGCCAGGTGTCCAACTGATCCCGGCTTTAAAGGGTACAGGCATATTAGGACCTTTTATAATTTAAAGGGGTTGTAAACCCTCACAGTTTTTCACATTAATGCATTAATGTGAAAAACCTTTTGTTGTGCAGCTGCCCCCAGAGCCCCCTGTTTACTTACCTGAGCCCAATCATTCCCGCACTGGGGGCGAGCACACCCGATCCAGCCGGTGTCTTGGGTCCTCATTTCGATAGATCGATAGCAGTGCAGCCATTGGCTCCCACTGCTGTCAATCAAATCCAATGATGCGGGAGCCGGGGACGGGGCTGAGTCCTGCTGTCTGTGTCAAGGGACGCAGAAGCAGGACATGTTAGCGCGCCCACACGGGTGACCCCAGGGAAAGCACTTCCCTGACGGGTCACTCGATGTAGGGAGGAGCCAGGAGCGCTGCTGTTCAACTATCCCCCTCATTATTATGATTATTAATATTATTTTTTATTACAGTTTTTTAAAACCATTCATATTTTAACATTTTTATTCATTTTGTTTGTTACATTTGTCACATAAAAAGATGCGCACAATTGGAAAAAAGCCTTTACAGATCCTCTAGTTACAAACATCCGACTTACAAACGGCTCCTACTTACAAATGGAGGGAGACAACAGGAAGTGAGAGGAAATCTCCCCGTAGGAAGGGAAATTCACTCCAGTAAGAGTTATTTTGGGAAAAAGATGTCTCCACTGCTGCTTTATCACCAATCCTTGTTTCCACAACAACCCAAAATTTTCAAAATCCAATTATCATTGGGACAGGAAGTAAGATGAAATCTTTTGAACAGAAACATAGACAGCAAAACAAACATTACAGGGGTGTTACCCCTTCCCTATGCTATCCAAAAAGCGTAAAAATAGTTTTTTTGGCTGAAGCTACACTTAAAAAATGTATCTGTTCCGACTTACAAACAAATTCAACTTAACCACAACAGTACCTGGCACGAAAACCCCCTTCCTGTCCAGGCCATTTTTCAGCTTTCAGCGCTATCACACTTTGAATGACAATTACTCAGTCATGCAACACGGTACCCATATGAAATTTGCGTCCTTTTTTTCACACAAATAGAGCTTTCTTTTGGTGGTATTTAATCACTAGGAGGGGGTTTATTTTTTGAGCTATAAATAAAAAAAGATTGACATTTTTTTGAAAAAATGCCTTTTTCTTTGTTTCGGTCATAAAATTTTGCAAATTAGTAATTTTTCTTTGTAAATTTTGGCCAAAATTTATACTGCTACCTATCTTTGGTAAAAATAACCCAAATAAGTGTATATTATTTGGTCCTTGTGAAAGTTATAGAGTCTACAAGCTATGGTGCCAATCATTGAAAATTGATCACATCTGATCACACCTGATATACTGACAGCCTATCTCATTTCTTGAGA
>BLSH010481490.1:310901-321666 GCA_018402905.1 Glandirana rugosa
TGACATCCGTTTTGTGGGAATAGAAAAATAAGGAGTGGACCAACGGTGGGGTGTGCGAACTGTGGTAGACTTGGTTTATGCAAATAGAACCAGAGTAGTCTTGTGTCCTGTACCAAGGTCATTAGGTCCAGGAATCAGACGAACAGAAGTCGTTTGACAAACGCCCGAAAGAACACGTAGTGATCTTCTCCGAAGGAAGACCCTACTGTCAGTACGTAGGGTTAAACTACGTCATACACCGTATACCAGACTCGTGACTGTCCGACTAGGGAGTGTGGAAGTTGAAGAAGTCTTTACGACCGTCGTGAGTATGCACATAAAGGGTTTCTGTTAGAGACCTATACTTCGACTCGTGCACGTGACTTGAAGAAACCAGCTGGTACCGCTCCGGACAAGACTCACCTTGGACAGGACAATTCATATCCAGAGATTGTCTTTGGGAAATACACGTATGAGTGCTGCCAGCATTTCTGAAGAAGTTGAAGGTGTGAGGGATCAGCCTGTCAGTGCTCAGACCATATGCCACATACTGCATCAAATTGGGATGCATGACTGTCATCCCAGAAGGAAGCCTCTTCTAGTGATGCACAAGAAAGCCCGCAAACAGTTTGCTGAAGACAAGCAGACTAAGGACCTGGATTACTGGAACCATGTCCTGTGTTCTGATGAGACCAAGATAAACGTATTTGGTTCAGATGGTGTCAAGCGTGTGGGGTGGCAACCAGGTGAGGAATAAAAAGATAAGGGTGTTTTGCCTACAGTCAAGCATGGTGGTGGGAGTGTCATGGTCTGGTGCTGCATGAGTGCTGCCGCCACTGGGGAGCTACAGTTCATTGAGGGAACCATGAATGCCAACATGTACTGTGACATACTGAAGCAGAGCATGACCCCCTCCCTTCAGAGACTGGGCCGCAGGGCAGTATTCCAACATGATAACAACCCCAAGCACACCTCCAAGACAACCACTGCCTTGCTAAAGAAGCTGAGGGTAAAGGTGATGGACTGGCCAAGCATGTCTCCAGAATAAAACTCTATTGAGCATTTGTGGGGCATCCTCAAATGAAAGGTGAAGGAGCGCAACGTCTCTAACACCTGTGAAGCTCTGGTGAACTCCATGCCCAAGAGGGTTAAGGCTGTGCTGGAAAATAATGATGGCCACACAAAATATTGACACTTTGCGCCCAATTTGGACATTTTCTTTTAGGCGTGTATTCACTTTTGTTGCCAGCAGTTTAGACATTAATGGCTGTGTGTTGAGTTATTTTGAAGGGACAGCAAATTTACACTGTTATACAAGCTGTACACTCACAACTTTACATTGTAGCAAAGTGTTGTCACATGAAAAGATATAATAAAATATTTACAAAAATATGAGGGATGTTCTCACTTTTGTGAGATACTAACAACCTCCATTTTCATAGTCTTGCCACCACTTTCTTTTTACAGCAGTTGTGCAGTGTGTCTAAGTGCAACTCTAGAGCAGCCTTTCTCAACCTATTCTGGAAATCTTGAAATGAGTTTCCCCACTCAGGGAATCCCTGTTAAAAATGACTATATATACGCACAACTAGAAATGTAAAAACTGCACTTAGAGCAAGCAGCTAGCACTTCACTAGACATATAGTGCAAATAATCATATAAACATTAGGGCAGTGTTTCTATTTCTCAGTAGAGGTAGAGAGGAGACATTACTAGAAGTGACAGCAGAGGAGCCTGCTGTCTGAAGGTGGAACTCCTCCCTTCAACTCTGGAAGGGACGATTTCCATAACATCATTCTATCTATGCTGGATTTGGTTGAGGTGTTAACTCAAGACTGCATGATGGACTCAATACTGATCAATAGATGAGTTCACACCTTCTGGTAAGTGTACCAATTTTACTATATGGTGGCGGACCGCACAATGAAGAAAAAGTTTTAGCCTATTGCATCCTTGCACGGGTGATTTCTCTCCAACTTATGGGACTCATTTTCTATGGTGGACTACTATACGATGATTTATTCATGAGCTTTGAGTGACACAATTTTTTTTCACATTTTTTCAACATGTTTTATCATTTTACAGTGTTTACAGATTCAATTTAATTCAGATTCTTTTTATATAGTATGATCCTGTTGGATCCTTTATTATTTTGAGTGCTTATAATGTTTTGGGGGACCTGGTTCCCATATATACATATCATTTTGTTCAGAATTCAATTTTTGTTCATATATGTATATACATACAACTATTGATACATTAGTGTGATGGTCAGTGGGAAGAATGTTCCTTAGGGCTTTGGTCATTGGGAAGAATTATCCCCAAATACATGTGTTTGCTGCATTTGAGTGTCCACATCTTTTTTTGGGGGGGTGCACACGTTTATTTTAAATATTAACTAGGTTTATTAGTCCTTTGAAATTATGATTAGAGCTAATGAAGGGCAGAATAGTTAATTACTAAACTAGAAATTCTAAAACATTTAGAAAGATGGTTATAAATGTGCAAATACATTCTTTCCATTTGTTATGTCTTCAAAAAGAGTGCTATTTGAAAGCTTGCAGGCAGTTAATCATAATATATTATGAAAACGGAGGGGCTGGATGTAATGAATTTATGGCACTTTAAATTTTGCTGAAATGCTATGGTAATTCATAGTACTGCACCCTAAAGCTACTAACCGGAATTTAACTCAAAATATTTCTTTTGCAATGCCTACCTAAAACATGCTGTTTTTTAATATGCCAAAATCTACCTTTGAAAAACTCAGATTATACTAATGAACACTAAAAACATAGCTTCAACAACATATTATTTTCTGTTGCCTGGAATAAGTCACATTTTTTTCTCAAACCTAAGGCCATAAGCAATGTTTAGATATAGCTCCACAAGTTACTGCACACATCTTACTCGGGTTAATTAGAATACTTACACAAAAACCTGTTGCTTCAGTCATTTTCTGGCACCGTTCTCTTCTCTGTATTGATGTTTTGTGGCTGTTAAAATATAAATGTGTAAATAATGTATGCTGTTAGAGCTACCGGTAGTTACACCTCCCTACATCTTCTCCTAATTTGTGATGTTGATCACATAAGCCACCTCGTGACTATGTTGCAAATGTGTGAATGCCAGTGATTTAAATACATAATATTGTTTGCTTGTACTAGACATACACAGTCATTCAAGAAAGTTATCCTTCTTTACATACATTTCTGCACGTGATAAAATGGTAGTCAACCGAACATACAGTATGTAGAAAAGATCACCAGCACTCCAGGATAAAGACAAGATGAAGATTTATTATACCGCCAATGTTCTAAAACCAAAGACATCCTCTTTTCAAGTTGTGCTTGCCCAGTTGCCCAACTTATTTGCACCTTGAACAGAATCAAATGCTGGCAGGCTATTTCTTTATGTTTTAAGTCTTTCTCTTATATAAATTCAGAAGGACGCTAGATTATTATTATTATTATTATTATTATTGTTCTTTTTGGCAGATTCTAGCTTTAAGAATTTAGTTAAACTACATGTGCAGAGGATATGTTGATATTTTATCATTTAAAGCAGTAGTAAACCACAGGTGGTTAAAAAAAAATGTCCATGCAAGGCAAATGTGGTAAGAGACTTACCTTAAAGTGGAGTTCCACACAAAAGTGAAACTTCCTCTGGTCGGATTCCTCCCCCCCCCTCAGGTGTCACATTTGACACCCTTCGGGAGGGAGAGGACACCTGTCAAAGTCAAGTGTCCTTTTCCCCACATCAGGGAGCCCAGGCCCTGGCTGCTGACATCAGCAGCCCGGCTCTCTCCTCCTCCTCCTCCGCCGCCGGGCCAATGAGAGAGCACAGTAGCGGCTCGAGCATGTACAGTAGGGACCCAGCCGCGAAGCCAAAAGGCTACACTTCTGGGTTCCCTTAGTCTCAATGGTGGCAGCAGCACTCGTCCAACCGATCCAAAGATCGGTGGCGGTGCCAACATTGCTGGGCTCCAGGATAGGTAAGTGTCCTAATGTTAAAAGTCACCAGCTACTGTATGTGTAGCTGCTGATTTTTAATTTTTAAAGGGGCGGCGGACCTCCTCTTTAAAATGAAGCCCTCCAGCACTGCAATGTCACCACTGAGAGGGCTCATATCTTATCTGGGTTTGCAGTTTCCAGCTACATGAGTGGCCAGGGGCACGATGACGTCACTCCCGTGCATGCGCATTGAAGCCACCGTTTGGGCTGGAGAGGGGTCAGGCTGGCTTTGGCTTTCAGTTACACTCTGTGAGCTGAAGCCAGCTGTCAATCAGCTGGATCCTGACAATATGGTTAAGATCCTTCCAGAGCCTGAAGTGGCTCAGTGATGTCAGCCAACAGCAAGCTATAGTCCACTGTCGACTGATTCTGGGTCACATGGGAGCACAAGTAAGTGCATTCCTGTGAACCACAAAAAAAGTATGACCAAAAAAAAGCTTTAAAGCGATGGCCACACCAGTTTCCCTACCTGAGAAAAAGATTAAACCTAGGTTCACACTGATGTGGGTTTGAAATCGTGCGAGTTCAGCTGAACTCACATAATTTCAAACCGGCAATGCAGTCCGACTTCGGGGGCGATTTGACAGGTTCATGTCAGAAGGTTCATGCACAGAAGTCTATTCAAATCGCCCCCCAACTAGCCAAAAGTAGTACAGGAACTACTTTTGGGAGTCGGTGTCGCACCGATACGGGCGGTGCCATTGTCGGCAATAGCTGCTGATTTGGCATGCCATTTTGACATGTCAAATGGCATGCCAAATTGGCCCGATGTGAACATGGGCAAAATCTTTTTTTGGGATAATTAACGTGGTGGGCTGTGTTAGAGAGAGACTGCATGCTGGCTGTGCTGGAACAGCCTGAAGATCTAAGCAGACCCAAACTGTCTCAAAGTTAGCCAAAGGGCTGAATATTTTGTTGTGTAATAGACTGTGCCCCCTGTGATGGTAACTCTCACAGGGGACACAGTGTTTAATGCAACAAATTAAAATTCAAGGATACAAAGTCCTTCAAGTGGTTGTAAAGTCTCATGTATTAATTACTTTGATCCTCTCTGTTTTAGGCCCCTGTTCAGTACAGTGTGTGTTTGCCTAAAATTATAATGCTAAATAGCTTTTTTGCAGAGCCTTGCTTTCCTGTTATGTGACCTCCCTCTGCTTCTCTTTCTGAGTGAGTACAGTGGGAGGGGCTGAGATCCTCCCATGATGAATGCAAGAAGCAGAGGGAGGTCACATGACAGCACAGCAGGGCTCTGCATAGAAGGCATTTAGCATTATAATTTGAGGAAAACACACACACACTGTACTGAACAGGGACCTAAAACAGAGAGAATCTAAGTAATTAATATGTTTCTTTACTCTACAAGCACTGAAGCAGCTGCACGGAATATAATTACACAGGGAGGATAGGAGAGGAGATGGGAGGGGAGGAGAGAAGAGGAAAGGGGTGGGGAGGAGCTCGGCTCTCACACAGACTATGGAACAGACAAAGAGAGGGGGAGATGCAGAGACACTGGATGACAGAGGCATGTAAACTGACCATGCTTTTAGAGATCGGCAGCCGTGATAAACGTGATCAGTTTACAGAGGGGGAAGACAGGAACAGGCAGGATCAGCCAGGTATTGTACAACATAGAAAGGGACATGACAAAAGCACTGTGCCTTAAAGGGACAGGAGCATGTTTTTTTTTTTTTTCGAAGGTTACAACCACTATCAATGCACTTTGGCATCTGGACTACCACTCTGCAAGCTCTACGTTTGCTGACCCCAGTAATGTTATTTTTTCAAATGTTACAAATGCCTCATACATTCAACATTTTAAGAGAAACATGTCTGCTTATTGTGAGCAGACATTCCTAAGACCTCATAACATCAGATACCGGGTAAAGAACATTAGCAAAAAATTAAATGCTAACAGATCGCAGGGACCAGCCTGCTGAAGCCTTTTTGACATTTTTTTGCACATGCTCTTTTTAATGCATCGATCAGTAATTATTTACATGATTAACATTGGCAGGACTATGGCGGAGGTTGATGGTTTACAGTTTTCTGAAATCTTTATTTTCATAGAGGAGTCTATATATCGCAGGTTAAAATGGTGTGCTCATATGCAAGAAATATAGTCTACCTTCTTGGCGGTGTCACGCAGTGCAGTTTGGCTAATTCTTTGGACAGAGATTCTGTGTTTGCTCCTTGGATTGGTGAAACGGCAGAAAATTGGATAAAGCTGATGGCTGACAATGCTGGGCTTTGTTTTGCTGGAATGAAAAGCATAAAGTTAACCATTCGAATTCTAAATTAGGAAGACACATTTTCCTTCTGCACATCAGCAATTTATCTTCAATTTGTATACCCATTTTTATAGACATGTTACTATTAGCATATCGGTATCAGTGCCAATATTAATTATTCCTCGTGCAAGTACTCGTGTAAATGCTCCAATATTGAAACCGATACCTTCAAGTCTGCAGACTGTAAGACCGGGTTCACATATGTGCGGGGCCACTTTCAGTGAGATTTGTAAAAAGAGCCCAGTGCGATTTTGTTCAGTGGTTCAGGTACAAATTTTTAAAGTGTATGACACTGGAAATCGCACCTGAAAATCGTGTCTGACTCTTTTTAAAATCACAATGCAACTGGCCTGCACATATGTGAACCAGCTCCATAGAAAGTCGGTTTGGTTCACATGTCATGCGAACTGGATGCAGTTTAAAGCGCAATCCAATTCGCATATATGTGAACTGGAGCTAGCCGGCGCATTAACCATTTAATCTACGCAGGATTTACCCCCCTTCATGACCATTTTTTTGTGATAAGACACTGCATTATTTTAACTGACAATTGCGCAGCCATGCAACACTTTACTCAAATAAAATGTATGTAATTTTTTCCCCCACTAATAGAGCTTTCTTTTGGTGGTATTTGATCACCTCTGTGTTTTGTATTTTTTGCGCTATAAACATAAAAAGACAGACAATTTTGAACAAAAAAAAAAATTTTTTACTTTCTATATAAAATATATCCAATAAAAAATGTAAAGAATCAAATTTCTTCATCATTTTAGGCCAATATGTATTCTGCTATATATTTTTGGTAAAAAAATCCCTATAAGCGTATATTGATTGGTTTGTACAAAAGTTATAGCGTCTGCAAACTATGGGATATATTTATGGAATTTTTATTTATTTATCATTTGTACTAGTAATGTCGGCGATCAGCGACTTATAGCGGGACTGCGATATTGCGGCGGACAAAATGGACACTAAGGGGGTCATTTACTATAGCGCGATTCTGCCTTCGTGCCAATTTTAACACGCAGAATCGCAAATTCATGCTAATTAACGCAAAAATGGAATTCACTAAAGCCCTGAGGGAAAAAATAGTCCCAGAATCAAATTCACTATAGCACCCAAACAGCAGTGACTGACTAAAAAACTAGTTGTGGTAGAAGCAAGGGAATTGCACATAGAAATAATATTTAGAGCATGATAGGATCACCTAAATTGTTTTTAAAAATGTAGTATTTTGTTTAATGATGATCTGCTTTTAAATTGTTTAAAAAAGTGATGTATAACCTGAAATATCATTGAAAGTCTGAAAAGAGCCAAATTCCCTCTTTTTTCCTGACTATTCATCAGCACAACTGAGCATGCTCAGACAAGAAAATTCCCTTATTTTAACTCCCATGCCTTTTTTAGAGGGTGGTATAGTAAATTCGCAAATTCACATTGGCTAATGTGCCTTCTTGAGATTCGCGCTATGTAGCCCAATGCAAGTTTCAGCCATTGATTCTAATGGTACAATTGTAACTTCCCTATAGAAATCCTTTTCATGTTGAGATGAAATGTATCTTTCTCTCAAACAATTTGTCCTTGCAACAATGTTGCTATTTCATTATTTAATTTGTTTTTAAGTTAATGTGCCGGCAGTTAGTTTGTAGAGAATGAAGGAAATACAAGATTAGTAAATGTATTTTCTATGGCTGGTTGCTGTCAACTCTATAGCATAGTGGTCTATTCTGATACGTTCAAAGCTTACAGCTCCAGGTTCGGATCCTAGAGATGCCATCAGCACACCTTGCATTGTGCGCAGCATTATATTTTGAAAATATGTGAAGGCATATTCAACAATTAGCCAATGCCCATCATCAGTTTGATTGCTTCCATACTATGAACTTTTGCAATGCATGCAATGGTATGTACATATTCATTAATATTATGGTGTGCAATTGGAATAATCACACACTAGTTAACGTGCCGGCAGTTAGTTTGTAGATAATGAAGAGAATACAAGATTAGTAAATGTATTTTTTCTGGCTGTTGCGGTCAAATCTATAGCGTAGTGGTTTATTCCGATGCGTTCAAAGCTTATAGCTCCAACTTCGGATCCTACAGAAGTTATCAGCACACCTTGCATTGTACGCAGCATTATGCTTTCCATTTTGCTGCCGTAGTTCCCATACACTTTTTCAAGCAAATCATGTTCATACAAACCTTCAATGGATTCTGCAGGTTCAAGCCCAATTGACATCAGCTATTCCAATATAAGATCGCCTATTTGATGTGCTAATTGGCTTAAATGAGCATTATTTTTAAGCGTCGCGAGATCGCATATTCGCGGTATAGTGAATTAGCCCCTAACTGACACTTTTTTGGGAACCAGTGACACTAATATAGTGATCAGTGTGAAAAAATATGCACTGTCACTGTACTAATGACACTGGCTGGGAAGGGGTTAACTTCAGGGCAATCAAAGGGTTAACTGTGTGCCTAGCCTGTGTTGTTGTACAGTGTGGGAGGTGCTTTTACTAGGGGAAGGCATGGATCCTAATCCCTGCTTTGCAAGAACACAGGATCCATGCCTTCCCTACTGACAGAACAGCAATCTGCCTTGTTTACATAGGCAGACTGCTGTTCTGCCTGTGTACCAAATGATCAGCGGATGCCGGTGTACATCGAGTCCATGGTACCCGCTGAGTGACTCCCACTGTGTATAATCACTGTGGGAGCAAGCCGCCAGTGGTGCGCATTCTTGCCCGTTACCCGGAAATGCCAGATCACGTATATATACGTGATCCGGCGCACAGCTGCTCCCCTGTGGCAGTGAAACTGCTATGGGGCGGACAGCAAGTGGTTAAATAATAATTTTTCATTAGTCTAAAAAAACTTACATGACACTAAAAATATATATCGGTAATTGGTATACACGAGTACTTGACAAAAAGTATTGGTACTCGTACCAAATTGGTATCGGTGCATTCCTATTATAAATACTTTCAGACAGCAGAAGATAAGGAAAAACACTCTACTGCTTCTGTGGTGGATGACGATTAGCTGGCTATGCTCTCTGACAGGGATGCCTGGTTAACAAATCTGGCTGGACAGAATTACAAATGACGTGTAACATTTATGTATAAAATAATAATTAAGCAATTATTTTTTAAAATCAGATATTTTTATTGTGAAAAAAGTTACTACAATACAAATAAGTTCATCCAAAGGGCACAGTTAAGCAATTTTTGGAAATATCTATAGTTATGTCTCAGAATTTAAATAAACAATTCCAGTTAAAAAAATACAACTGCATAGACCATCAAAAGGAAAAAGCAGATTTTATGATAAACCCCCCTAATCAAGAGACCTCCCTCTTAACCACTTGCTGACCACCCCATAGCACATTTACTGCTACAGGGTGGCCGCACTGCGCAGAATGGGGAGCAGGTGTGTTAAATTTGGTGTTATTGCTCTAATGCTCTCATACCCAAAGTGTCAATATTTTATGTGGCCACCATTATTTTCCAGCAATGCCTTAACCCTCTTGGGCATGGAGTTCACCAGAGCTTCACAGGTTGCCACTGGAGTCCTCTTCCCCTCCTCTATGATGGCATCACGGAGCTGGTGGATGTTAGAGATCTTGCACTCCTCCAGCTTCCATTTGAGGATGCCCCACAGACGCTCAATAGGGTTTAGGTCTGGAGACATGCTTGGCCAGTCCGTCACCTGTACCTCAGCTTCTTTAGCAAGACGTGTTCGTGTGTTTGGGGTCTTTATCATGTTGGAATACTGCTCTGCGGCCCAGTCTCTGAAGGGAGGGGCTCATGCTCTTCTTCAGTATGTTACAGTACATGTTGGCATTCATGGTTCCCTCAATAAACTGTAGCTCCCTAGTCCCAGCAGCACTCATACAGCCCCAGACCATGACACTCCCACCACCTTGCTTGACTGTAGGCAAGACACACTTGTCTTTGTACTCCTCACCTGGTTGCCGCCACACACGCTTGACACCATCTGAACAAAATAAGTTTATCTTGGTCTCATCAGACCACAGGACATGGTTTCAGTAACCCATGTCATTAGTCTGCTTGTCTTCAGCAAACAGTTTGTGGGCTTTCTTGTGCATCATCTTTAGAAGAGTCTTCCTTCTGGCACAACAGCCATGCAGAGCAATTTGATGCAGTGTGAGGCGTATGGTCTGAGCAGTGACAGGCTGATCCCCCACCCCTTCAACCTTTGCAACAATGCCGGCAGGACTCATACGTCTATTTCCCAAAGACAACCTCTGGATATGACGCTGAGCACGTGCACTCAACTTCTTTGGTTGACCATGGCGTGGCCTGTTCTGAGTTGAACCTGTCCTGTTAAACCGCTGTATGGTCTTGGCCACCATGCTGCAGCTCAATTTCAGGGTCTTGGCCAATCTTCTTATAGCCTAGGCCATCTTTATGTAGAGCAACAATTCTTTTTTTCAGATTCTCAGAGAGTTCTTTGCCACGAAGT
>BLSH010481490.1:323141-347012 GCA_018402905.1 Glandirana rugosa
ACACCAGACTACTCTGGTTCTATTTGAATAAAACAAGTCTACCACAGTTCGCACACACCGCCGTTGGTCCACTCCTCATGTTTCTGTTCACACAGAACGGATGTCAGTTCGTTCCACCACCCTCACAGTACCAGACCCCGACATACTCACGACGACCCTGATCCCTCGATGTCAAATAACTCCCTTGGTACTTACGGTTGTACATGACATTGTATGACTTCTTCTCGTACTCGGGGAGGGAAGTCTCTGACCCGGCGTCTCGTCATAAGGTTGTACTATTTCTGGGGTTTGTGTGCTTGTGCAGAACGATTTCTTCAGGCAAGACACACTTGTCTTTGTACTCCTCACCTGGTTGCCGCCACACACGCTTGACACCATCTGAACAAAATAAGTTTATCTTGGTCTCATCAGACCACAGGACATGGTTTCAGTAACCCATGTCATTAGTCTGCTTGTCTTCAGCAAACAGTTTGTGGGCTTTCTTGTGCATCATCTTTAGAAGAGTCTTCCTTCTGGCACAACAGCCATGCAGAGCAATTTGATGCAGTGTGAGGCGTATGGTCTGAGCAGTGACAGGCTGATCCCCCACCCCTTCAACCTTTGCAACAATGCCGGCAGGACTCATACGTCTATTTCCCAAAGACAACCTCTGGATATGACGCTGAGCACGTGCACTCAACTTCTTTGGTTGACCATGGCGTGGCCTGTTCTGAGTTGAACCTGTCCTGTTAAACCGCTGTATGGTCTTGGCCACCATGCTGCAGCTCAATTTCAGGGTCTTGGCCAATCTTCTTATAGCCTAGGCCATCTTTATGTAGAGCAACAATTCTTTTTTTCAGATTCTCAGAGAGTTCTTTGCCACGAAGTGCCATGTTGAACTTCCAGTGACCAGTATGAGAGAGTGAGTGATAACACCAAATTTAAGACACCTGCTCCCCATTCGCACCTGAACCCTGGTAACACTAACGAGTCACAAGACACCGGGGAGGGAAATGGCTAATTGTGCCCAATTTGGACATTTTCACTTAGGGTTGTACTCACTTTTGTTGCCAGCGGTTTAGACATTAATGGCTGTGTGTTGAGTTATTTTGAGGGGACAGTAAATTTACACTGTTATACAAGCTGTACACTCACTACTTTACATTGTAATTTCTTCAGTGTTGTCACATGAAAAGATATAATAAAATATTTACAAAAATGTGAGGGGTGTACTCACTTTTGTGAGATACTATATGTGTTTCTGCACTTCCACGTTTTGGGTGCGAGTGCACGCCACTGGCGGCGCGCTCCCACTGTGATTTTACACAGCTGAAGCTGGTATGGCGGATCTGATGTCTACCGACACCCGCTCATTTTGTACACTGACCGAATGTGGCAGTCTGCCTATGTAAACAAGGCAGATTGCTGTTCTGTCAGTACAGAAGGCATGGATCTTGTGTTTTTGTAAAGCAGGAACACCAATCCATGCCTTCCACTAGTACAAGCACCTCCCCCACTACGCTGAAACATTAGCTAAGCACACAGTTAACTCTTTGATCGCCCTGTTAACCCCATTCCTGCCAGTGTCATTAGTACAGTGACAGTGCACATTTTAAGCACTGATCACTGTATTAGTGTCACTGGTCCCCAAAAAAGTGCCAAAGTGTCAGTTAGGTGTCCGATTTGTCCTCCACAATATTGCAGTCCCGCTGATCGCCACCAATACTAGTAAAAAAAATAAATATAATAAAATAAATAAAAATATTCTATAGTTTGTAGATGTTATAACATTTGAGCAAACCAATCAATATATTCGCCTAAATTGATGAATAAATTCGATTTTTTATGTTTTTTTATTGGGTATGTTTTATAGCATAAAGTATAAAATATTCTTTTTTTTTCAAACTTGCTGGTCTTTTGTTTTGTTTATATCGCAAAAAATAAAATCCGCAGAGGTGATCAAATACCCCCAAAAGAAAGCTCTATTTGTGGGGGAAAAGGGACATCAATTTTATTTGGGTAGAATGGTGCACGACCATGCAATTGTCAGTTAAAGTAACACAGTGCCATATTGCAAGAAATGACCTGGTCAGGAAGGGGGGTAAACCTTATGGGGCTGAAGAGGTTAAATCAGATATTTTTATTGTGTAAATAGTTATTGCAATACAAATAAGCCCATCAAAAGGGCACAGTAAGCAATTTTAGCCGTCTCAGAATTTAAAAACACCCCCCCCAATCAAGAACCATCCTCTTAAAGGAGAAGTGACTGACAGTCACTGCTCTCTGCTCAGTGAAGACCAAGAACTGAGCAATTAGCGGTCATATGATCACTTGGTTCCCAGTCTCAGAGCCAGCAGGGGACAGTTGCAGCATCGGATCAATGCTGCAACCGTATAGATGAGTATGTTTGTTTTTTTTTTCCTGCACGTTTCCTTTAATTTGGTAATTCCTTTTTGCCACCTGATGGCGTCAGTCTTCTGCATTTCAGCATTATTTAACCCACGTCCTCTGAGCCCAAGCTGTCATGGACATAAAGTGGGGAGTAAATGGGCATTCTGCTTTAAGAAACTAATGACAGTAGAAGATTTAAGTTCCCTCAGATCTAAGATTACTTTTTTTCTGAGTGGAAATTAAAACAGAAAGACATTTCCAGGAGGCTTTTTAAAAATGAAGCCTCGTATTTTAAAATTCAATTTGTTTTATATAACCCCAGGTGCACTGTTAATGGGAATCCACAAGAATTTACATGTCATTCACTAACTTATGAATCCTTTCCACAAACTGAATATTTTCTGATTTCAAGCATTCTTCTTGCCAAGAGTGTCACTTAAAAATGAGCAAAATTGTGTTTTTCATATTTATTATTTATCATAATAAAGAGAAGACTAAGGGGCCTATGTAGAAACATTTAGTTAGACAAATGTCCTAAAGTTTTACCCAGGAATCAGAACTTCTAACTATATTTTGCTGAATATGTTGATTTCCTATAATCACCAGATCAGATCCATCTAATAGCCATAATGCAGTATTTTTCTGAATTAGATATTTTAGGAAAATAACTGCATTGCAGCCACCATAAATGGCCCTTACAATCATAGGAAATATTAAGCTAAATATGCTTAGAATTTGTGATGCCTGGTTGAATTCACATTGAATAATTTACAAAACAAAATTAAAAATGGCTGCTTATATTTGTAATTGCTCTTTTCAGAAAACTGCAGCTCCCCCTGCTATATCATGTTATGGATGGGGTGAGTGAGTTAATGTTTACCCTAATTAACCACTTCAATGCAGGGCACTTTCCCCCCTTCCTGCCCAGGCCAATACTCAGCTTTCAGCACTGTTGCACTTTGAATGACAAGTACTCGGTCATGCAACTCTGCACCCAAACTAAATTTTTATCATTTTGTTCCCACAAATAGAGCTTTCTTTTGGTGGTATTTGATCTCCACTGGGTTTTTCTTTTTGCTAAACAAATAAGAAAAGACCGAAAATTTTGAAAAAAAAAAAAGTTTTTCTTTGTTTCTGTTATAAAATGTTGTAAATAAGTAGGTTTTCTCCTTCACTGATGGGCGCTGATGAGGCTGAACTGATGGGCACTGATAAGGCGGCGCTGATGGGCACTGGTGAGCTGGCACTAATGAGGGGGCACTGATGAGCACTGATGAAGAGGTACTATAAAGTAGCACTGATGGGCACTCATAGGCCTCACTGTTGGGCACTGATAGGTGGCACTGATATGCAGAACTGATGGGCAGTGACAGGCGGCAATCATAGGCACTCATAGGTGGCACTGATAGGTGACACGGATGGGCACTGATAGGTAGCACTGATGGGCACTTATAAGCGGCACTGATGGGTGGCTCTGATGGGCACTGATAGATGGCTCTGATAGGCAGCACTGATGAGGAGGCACTGGCAGGCATTATTGCTGGGCACTGATTGGCACCTCTAATGGGCACCGATTGGCAACCCTGGTGGTCAAGGGTGGGCATACCTGGTGGTCCTGGGTGGCATCCCTGGTGGCCCTGGGTGGTGGGGTTGCCACATCATCCCTTTAATACAGGCCACATATGAATTACACAGGTTCTGAGGCTAATCTAATGCAGATAAGGCACCAAGTGAGCTTAACTACTTGCCGACCGTCAACCACAGGTTGACGGCGACAAGATGGCTCGATATCGCAAACCGCCGTCATACGACGGTGGCTGCGATATCATGCACTGTGAGTGTGCGCGTGCCACCGGTGGCACGCTCACTGTGTTCGGGGGGGCCAGGGAGCGGGTGCGGCGGACTCGATCTCCGCTGGCTACCCACGATGCCCCCCCCCACAGTGAAAGAACGGAGGTCCGTGTAAGTAAACACGGATCTCCATTCTGTGAGAGGGGGAAGGGCTGTGATCACAGCCTTCCTCTATATGGAAGCTGTGATCGCTCCCCTTCCCCTGCTAGGGCAGCCCACACACAGTTAGAACACGCCCAGGGAACAGATTTAACCCTTAGAGCGCCCCCTGCAGGTTAACCCCTTCACTGCCAATGGCATTTACACAGTAATCAGTGCATTTTTATAGCACTGATCGCTGTATAAATGCCAAAGGTCCCAAAAAAGTGTCAAAATGGTCCGACATGTCCGCCGCAATATCGCAGTACCGCTAAAAATCGCAGATCGCCGCCATTACTAGTAAAAAATAAAAAAAAAATAAAAACCCCAGAAATTATATCTCATCATCCGTAAACGCGGCCACTTTTGCGCAAACCAATCAATAGGCGCCGATTGCGATTTTTTTTATAACAAATATGGGGAAGAATCTAAATCGGCCAAAACCGATGAAAAAATAATTTTTTTTTTATATTTTTTTTTTTGGATTTGTATTTTAGCAAAAAGTAAGAAATTTGTTTTTTTTACAAAATTGTCGCTCTTCTTTTGTTTATAACTGCGATCAGAAATGACGCAGCGGTGATCAAATACCACCAAAAGAAAGCTCTATTTGTGGGAAAAAAAGGACGCAAATTTCGTTTGGGTACAACGTCGCATGGCCGCGCAATTGTCAGTTAAAGCGACGCAGTGCCGAATTGCAAAAAGGGCTCTGGTCCTAAAGTGTGAAATCCTTCCGGGGCTGAAGTGGTTAATTACCACCTTAATCAGCCACAGAACCTGTGTAATTAATATGTGTCCTGGATTAAAGGGATAATGTGGCAACCCTACTGGGTGGGCAACCCTGCTGGTCCTGGGTGGGCATCCTCAGGGGGGCTGCGCTGGTAATCAGTGCAGACCCCCCCTGTCAGGAGAGCAGCCGCTTGGCTCTCCTCTACTACTGTCTGTCAGCGCGAGTGGAGGAAAAGCTGGTACACGGCTCTTTCTGTTTACGCTGTAATCAGCCGGGATTGGACACAGCTGATCACCTGGTAAAGAGCCTCCATCAGAGTCTCTTTACCTAGATTGGAGATGCGGTGTGTTAGACTGACACACCACACCAACGATCGCAGTGCTGCGCGCCCCCGAGGGTGCCTGATAGCGGCTTATCCTGCTGGACGTCCAGTCAGGATAGCTTAACCACTTTGCGCATGTCACTTTGTTATATGGCGGGCAAGAAGTGGTTTAACCTGTCTGTACTGTGCTGAAAGATCTCTGTTGTAGACTAGATTTGAAAACTCTCTGTCCTAACAGAGGATTGAAGATCTCAAGGCTTGGATTCTGCATTGCATATTAAATCCAAAACAAAAAATGTAACATATTGTTGCTTACCAATTCTTTGATGTGGTGACTGCATTGGTTTTCTTTTTAGTCTTTTTCCCCTGTTTTCACCTGGTGATCTGGCCAGTAACACACCTCCTGTATTACAGTGCCTCCACTCTGGATGAATGAGCACAGCGGACACTTTTGAACAGCAGCATTGTCAGTTTAGAGGGGGGGGGGGGGATATACTAGCAGATGTAAATACATTAACAAACTGGAGCCAAACTCTAGCTAATACTTTATAAGCAGTTACATTAAACAGTTTATTTTGGAATAAAGGTTTTACATAAACAAAAGCTGATCATTGTATGTACCCCTGTTAGTGGTAAATGGTTTTTCTCATCCCTGTAACTGAAAATGAATAGGAAGAAAGCTTGTTCTTTTGAAAAACAACAGACTTACTAGCCAGATCACCACATGAAAATAGAAGAAAGAAAGCCTAAAAAGACACCTAAAGCATCACATTTAAAAATTTGGTAAGCTGCAATATAATAAATGTTTGCTTTCGGGTTTAATACTGCTGTAGAGAGGGAAAACTCAGTCTGTGTCCACATTGTCTCTCCGCTTTCACTTTGAAATTATTGAGAGTAGCTTGCAATCTGCCCAAAGGCCTGCTCCAAAAAATGAACTTAACCACTTAAGGACCAGGAGGATTTCCCACTTTAGGACCAGAGCACTTTTTGCGATTTGGCACTGTGTCACTTTAACTGACAATTGCGCGGTCGTGCGACGTTGTTCCCAAACTAAATTGACGTCCTTTTTTCCCACAAATAGAGCTTTCTTTTGGTGGTATTTGATCTCCTCTGTGTCATTTCTGATCACCGCTATAAACAAAAAAAGAGTGACAATTTTGCAAAAAAACACAATATTTTTTACTTTTTGCTATAATACATATCCAAAAAAAATATAAAAAAACAAATTTATTCATCAGTTTTGGCCTATATATATTCTTTCTCATATTTGTGTTAAAAAAAATCATGATCTGCGTTTATTGATTGGTTTGCACAAAAGTTGCCGCGTTTACAAACCATGAGAATTAATTTTTTTTTTTTTACTGGTAATGTCGGCGATCTGGGATTTTCATCGGGGCTGCGGACATGTCGGACATTTTTACACTATTTTGGGACCAATGACATTTATACAGCGATCAGAAATTTAAATATCCACTGATTACTGTGTAAATGTCATTGGTAGGGAAGGGGTTAACCTGCAGGGGGTGATCTAGGGGTTAACTTAGGGGTGTTCCCTAGGCGTGTTCTAACTGTAAGGGGGCTGGGCTGTCAGGGGCTTAAGAGATCTAACTGATCCCAGTGGCAGGGATCAGTAGATCTCTTACATGCCCACTGACAGAGCGGGGAACAGCTGTGTTTACATAGGCCGTTCCCCGCTTTTCTTCTGTGCCAGGCAATCACGGGTAGCCGGCGGACATCGAGTCCGCCCCGACCTGCGTCCATACTGCTGGAGAGTACAGCGGGCACTGGCGGTGTGCTCGCGGCCGCTAGCCACGTAGAAGCGAGTCCGGAACCAGTTAAAAAGGTAAGGAATATTAAAATATATATATTTAGGTATGCTGTGTGCATGGGCACACATAACAAACATATAGGAGGGGTTTACTGAGATTTGACTGCCAAAGTGCAAATACACTTTTACTCCTAGAAACTGTCTCCACGGATGGAGAGAAACTATTAGCTGAATTTTTGTAAAAATAGTGGAGAGATATTATTGTAAGCAATTGAAGTCATTACGATTCTAGAATAATAAATTAGCTATATGCTAATTAAATTGGTTGGTTCTTTTTATCCCAGGCCAAAAATCGATGGAGTTTGTTATAATGAGGGGCAGAAATAAATCTTTATCGTAACCTCAGGAGATTAATAGTGTTCTAGTCCATGTAACATTTTCTTTTAATATATCCCATCTACTTGGAGGTTTTAAATACTCAATTGATGTAAGAAGTTCAAAAGTATACAAGCCTCTCCTCTTCAGAAAGCTCCAGTTCAAATAGATAGTTTATTTAATTAAGTCTATGATTTAAATGGTGTCCTATTCTAAGATGCACAACTCATTATCTTTTGCACAACTATTTCCACCTACAATTCCAACAGCAAATATTAATATATCAAACCCCAAAACAATATAGCAGCTTACCAGTTCATAGATGTAGTGGCTGCGTTACTTTTCTTTTTTTCCAGGCATTTTCCATTTATTTATTAACTAGTAATACTGACAGTAAGGCACTTTCTGCCCTAGGCTGACAACGTTTACTCACTGTACTGTACCTATGGAGGAGCAGAGTTTATGTAGGTGAGGACCACAAGACACCTCCATTCTCCTCTTCTCCATAACATGGGGTGGGGGTGATCTGTAGTGCACAGAGAGAACTGGGGACGCTGCTGACTGATAAAAGTGCAGCACAGGCAGAGTGCACACAGGTGTGTGCAGCCTATTGCATTAGGATGTGCACTTTTATAATTTTGTTGTTTTATTATTTTTTACAATATTTTATTTTATTTTTTTTTCCATTTTCTTAGGAGCCCTGCTGGGGAGCTTTGGTGAAATATCAGAGGTCTAAACAGACCCCTGATGTCTCACTTGCCAGCCTATGTGCGCATGCCTATGCTTATGTCTTTACAGGATTTCTGGCAGATCAACAGCTACTTTTGCACTTAACCACTTTCCGACCAGGCTTTTTCTGGCACTCTTTGTTTACAAGTTTAAATCAATATTTTTTTGCTAGAAAATTACTTAGAACCCCCAAACAATATACATTTTTTTAGCAGAGACCCTAGGGAATAAAATGGCAATCCAAACCAAGGAAGAGGGAGAAAGGGGAGCAATGATTAAGCACATTGGGTTGAAACACGTCTGCTATTGCTCCTAGAGCTGTGATTGTACATGTCATGTCCATGGTTTTAATCATTTTTCAATAAATATGGAGTTTTAATGCTGGAGGTGTTGCCACCTTTGTCTTTTTGTCTAATTAAAATGGCGATCATTGCAATTTTGTATGTCACATGGTATTTTCATTACATTTTAATGAATTAAAAAAAAAAAACAATTTATACCCCAATTTTTTGTTAAATGTGAAAGATGATGGTACGCCGAGAAAATAGATGCCTAACATGTCACTCTTTGAAATTGTGCACATTGGTAGAATGGCCACAAACTACGGTACTTAAAAATCTCCATAGGCAACATTTTAAATGCCTTTACAGGTTACCTGTTTAGAGTTACAGAGGAAGTCTAACACAAGAATTATTGCTCTAACGTTCGCGGTGATACTTCACATGTGTGGTGCGAACACCATTTACATATGCGTGCGTGACTTACGTATGCATTCACCTCTGTGCGCGAGGGATAGGGGCACTTTAATTTTTTTTTTCTTTTCTTATTTAGTGTACTTTTTTATTTTTACACTGTCCCGTTAATTTTTTTTTTTTATCACTTGTACTCCTATTACAGGGGATGGAAACATCCCTTGTAGTAGATATAAGCATGACAGGTCCTCTTTATGGAGAGCTCTGGGGTCAAAAAGACCTCAAATCTCTTATTTACCTTTAAAAGAAAAAAAAAACATTGTATCGTTTCTCGGGCAAACCGGCGGAAACAGTAAGCCCAAGAGACTTCGGCGAGTGGAGGGGAGGTCCCCTCCCGCTGCTTCAGAAAGCATTCCAGTG
Organism: Glandirana rugosa; assembly: GCA_018402905.1. Lineage (NCBI taxonomy): Eukaryota > Metazoa > Chordata > Amphibia > Anura > Ranidae > Glandirana > Glandirana rugosa. The sequence continues at coordinate 332,534 of BLSH010481490.1, forward strand.
GCTCATGAGCCGATTGGACCACTTTCTTAAGAGTCAGCTGCCAGCTGCAAAAAAAAAGAAAAAGGGGTTATGGCTAATATCTTCAGCCATAACTCCAGTAAACCACTTACTAACTGCAACGTATATATAAGTATTGCATTCGGCATGTGATCCACAGCAAAACCGGGGGCCAGATGTGACACCAATAATGATCTAGCACTCCTCCTACTGGCACCATCGATGGGGCACTATTCCTATTGCTAAGAATAATGATGGGGCATTATTTCTCCATTTGATACCAACCATGGTGCGCTACTCCTGCTAAAACCAACCGTGGGGCACTATTGCCAAGACCAATGATGGGGCGATGTTTACTCCTACTGATGCCAGGACATTTTCTACTCCCACTGGCCACCGTCTGGCCCCCTAAAGCCTGAAGGACAGTAAACTGGCCCTTTGTTTAGAAAGCTTGGGGGCCCCTAAACTAGAACAAAAAAGACATCTGCCTTAGATATTTATAATGATAGAATTGATGGTCAAATCCTGAAAGGTTAAGTTATATGTAGCTTCCTGTAAACAATCTTTTACTACCAGACTGATTGTTCTGAGAATTTAAAACACCTAGAAGTAAAACTTGGCCAATCAAAATAAAATGTAAGCTATATGGGGTGGATATATTAAAGCAATAAAGATTGTTCACTTTGCATTGTGTATGCTCACTTGAATCATCCAATCATATAAAAAAGTCCAGGGGCAATCATTCACAGGTAATCGCTGCTTGCACGACTTCATGCGGGCAGCCACATTTTGCTATGGGAGCTGTAAGCCTTCCATTGCTTTTAATGGGGCTTCCTCCTCCAGCTAATAGCCGGGAACCCCCTCTGGGATTCCCACATTGATGGCACATGGCCCAATTCGCAAGTGTAAATAGTATGTAGTTGATGTTACAAACAATTTATACAACACTCACACAGTGGGTGCAAGTATTAATAACTTTTATAGTTAATTCATTTTGCAATAAGAAATAATCAATTTAAATTGCCTAATCCTAATTATCAGACTTCTTAGGGCACATCTGTTAGTAGTGATCTCTGTACCATATTTGCCTACATGGAAATATATGTTTATGGTGTTTGATAAAGGAAAGTGAAACCTACATACAACAAAGAAGAAATCTGCCTACAAATAAAGAACAAAAGTGAAACTATAAGGTTCCATTTACACTTCACAATTTGGAATTCCAAATCGCGTGGCAATCACTGCGCAATGCACGCTTGGGTGCCATAATCCTTTAAAGTGGTTGTCTACTTATTTTCTAAACATTTGCTAATATACTGTATCAATGTTAGTGTAATGTGTTCTTACTTGTCTCTCCCCGCTCACCTGTCTCATCTCCGTATAATCTTTATCCAGTGACGTCAGCTGCGCATGCACCGTTGTGCCGCATTTTCCAGCAGGCATGTACCCTGCCGGAAAAACACTAGGTGCATGCCGGGGCTGCGTCATTTCCAATTGCTGACGTCAGCCCCAGAAATCTCGCAATAGGAAGCCCCTAAGCAGACGATTGTCTACACCTCATGACTTGCTAGGTCACAAGGTGGAGAAGAAGAAGGAGGAGGAAACTAAACCAAGCAGCGGAGCGGAGCAAGAATAAAAAAAAAAAAAAAGGTAATTATAACTTTATTTGAACATTAACCGCTTGCCGACCGCTGATCGGCAATTGACGGCGACAAGGTGGCTCGTGAGAGCAAATCGCCGTCATACGACGGCGGCCGCGCTCACTGTGTTCGGGGAGGGCCAGGGAGCGGGTGCGGCGGCTTCAATTGCCGCCGGCTACCCGCGATGGCCCCCCCGAGCGGAGGAATGGAGGTCCGTGTATGTAAACACGGACCTCCGCTCTGTGTGAGGGGGAAGGGATGTGATCACAGCCTTTCTGTATACGAAGGCTGTGACCACTTCCCTTCCCCAGCTAGGGCAGTCCCCCTACAGTAAGAACACGCCCAGGGAACACTGTTAACCCTTAGAGCGCCCCCTGCAGATTAACCCCTTCACTGCCAATGACATTTACACAGTAATCAGTGCATTTTTATAGCACTGATCGCTGTATAAATGCCAATGGTCCCAAAAAAGTGTCAAAATAGTCCGACATGTCCGCTGAAATATCGCAGTACCGCTAAAAATCGCAGATCGCCGCCATTACTAGTAAAAAAAAATAAAATATTAAAAACCCCAAAAATGAATTCTCATCATCCGTAAACGCGACCACTTTTGCGCAAACCAATCAATAAACGCCGATTGCGATTTTTTTTATCGCAAATATGAGGAAGAATATAAATCGGCCAAAAACGGTGAAAAAAAATGTTTTTTTATATTTTTTTTTGGATTTGTATTTTAGCAAAAAGTAAGAAATTTGTTTTTTTTTGCAAAATGGTCGCTCTTCTTTTGTTTATAGCGGCAATCAGAAATGACGCAGAGGGGATCAAATACCACCAAAAGAAAGCTCTATTTGTGGGAAAAAAAGGACGCAAATTTCGTTTGGGTACAACGTCGCACGACCGCGCAATTGTCAGTTAAAGCGACGCATCGCCGAATCGCAAAAAGGGCTCCGGTCCTAAAGCAGCAAATCCTTCCGGGGCTGAAGTGGTTAAATAAGAATTAATAGCAATTAAAAACACAAAAGATATATAATGTTAGCAATTTATCAGCGGAGTGGAGCAAAAAGAAAAAAAAATGTCATTATAATTTTATTTGAAGATAAAATATGAATTAATTGTAAACTAAGATATGCCTGTATTGCCAGTCGTAGTGTGCATGCACGGGATTACGGCAACACTACACAGTAAGGGCGGAAATACATTACTGTACACAACGTGGAAGCCCACAGCTAAAATGGCGCGGTCACTTCGAGAGCAGCAGAGGGACAAAAATAAGGATTTTATAAAGTAAGCAGCAAGCTAGAAAACGGATGATGTGGCATTTAGAGTTGCATTAACATGTTCTATTGGGGGATGTACTTAACTCATTGTAGGTATGAGAGCAGACAACCGCTTTAATGGCACCCCAAAAGTGATCAATTTCTGCCAAAACCGTGCCTTTAAAAATCGCATGAAGCCTGTTGCCCCAAAAGGAGCAGGAGCTTCTTTTCAGGTGACAAACATGCATAGGGCAGCCTATTTAAGTGAATGGGTTGGCCCTATTTGACACTCAAAATCCCATGATAATTGCTTTTTGGAAATCATGTAGTGGGAATGCTCACTCCCACTACACAATACGTGGACAGGGTTTAAGGCTCCATGCATATTGTACTACAAAAGATGTCTAGGAGAAAAGCAGCTGTAAAAATGCGGTAAAATCCACATTTTTGCGCTTTTGTATACATTTGACGTTAATGGATTTTGCTGACCAGAAAAATTATTTATTCTGGCCATTAGAATGTTATAACGTGAACACACATAAATGCATTTATGCATGATTGTGCGTTTTTATAGCTTAAAAGCTCCTCTTCACAATGTGCAAGTGCTGTTTTTCTTGCTTCTAAACACCTGGAAACGTCTATGTGTGCATGGACTCCCATGGAGGGGCATTTAGAAGTAGAGAAAAAAGTTAAATGCCTGTAAAACAGGGATTATTGAGACCCAAAATGCTTAAAAGCTAATCTCCAGGCATTACACAAATGTACTCAAAACCTCCCTCTTCTTAGAGCATGTCCCTGCAGTCATTTTTTTCTTGTACCGGGTTCTGGGATTAGAAAATAGCTTTCATTACTACCTGTAGTGTTATCAAAAGACCTGCAAAAATTTTGCAGGAGCAGCTGCTGGGAGGAAGGATTAGGAGAGTCCCCTGAGTCAGTTACTATTTCTGTAAAATAAATTGCCCTAAGGCACAAAGCGCTCACAAAAGATTGTTGTGTCACAATTTAAAAGTCCACTATGTGAAAGCATGAAGTAGCAGTCAATAGGTGGCAGGAGATAAGCAGCTGTCAAGGGGAATGAATGATTGAAATAAATTGCTATGCAGTAGAAACTGGGTAACGAATACCAATGAAGGCATAATTCGTGATCTGCAGCTCTAGGTGATTCAGATCAGGGAAAGATACATGGAAAGATGCACACAAATAGCCAGGGCGCTGAATCAAGAAAAGCATAAAAATGTATTAAAACATCACTGGAAGACGTGCATAACAGTCTCTGGGAAGCATTTCAGAGGTGAAAATTGTAAAGCTGTGAACAGCAGACACAATCTAGGGACCACTGAGCTTGATGGCACTATGCCACACCGCCGTGGATCAAGAAGCTGTCACCATATGCACTAAGCCCTCTGTCGATCAAATGACACTGCAAGCTAATGCTGGCCATACACTATACGAAAAATCGGCTGAACCCATTTTCGAAAAACGAACAATCAGCTGTGGGAACAAATGATAGTGCCATCACGTAATGATAACTGATAAATCTTTCAATGGGCATACATGAATGAGTTTTTTGGTCGTTTTTTTCACATATACCTGGTGCAAACAGTTTGGATGGGAAACACATTAACCTTTTGATTTATCGTTCGTTCGGCCGAAAATTCCCAAACTTGTCCTTATTTTTTTGCCAAAAAAACGACCCAACCGATTACTGTTTTGCGCCCATTAACTGGCCGAAAAACAAACTGTCCAAGTGACCGGTTTTCGGACTATTTTTCGTACAGTGTATGGCTGAGTAGCACTGGAGTTGGACTCACAGGGACTCAGGCCAGCAAGGATAGTGGAGGATCCACTCAACAGCTATGTGAGATGTAGGACCGCTGGGCCAGGAGATGGAATGCCAGATCTCCAGACCACTGTGAGCGTGTGAGGCTTCCCTCTGTACTGTTGGAAGTGACCAAAGTCAGTGGATTGAGTGGGCTGATGAACATGTTCCAGGGACCCGCCTAGGGTTGCCACCTCTTCCCTTTAAAACCAAACACATATTAATTACACAGGTTCTGTGGCTGATGAAGGTGGTAATTAAACTCACTTGGTGCCTTATCTGCATTAAACTAGCCTCAGAACCTGTTTGGTTTTAAATTGATGAGGCGGAAACTCTCATAAAACTTAAAACTTGCTTGTGGATTCTTGGCAGAAACTTCTATCGATATCATCCAGTTACTAGCTAGAGTGATGTTATGATTGGTCACTTTGGCCACTTTTGTTTTTGGTAACAAGCTGAATGCCCTCAGAACAAGTGCACAATGAGGCAAAAAAGGCCCAATGTAAGTATCCACCTCACGTCAGATGGAAAGAAGTGTGCACAAGTGGCTGGGCAAAATATTTTGCAGATCACGGAGAAATTTTCAGACCTCCTTTTCCAAAATTGCTAAAGGGTAAACCTCTTAGGAGCAAGAGCTCCAAAAGTCCTTTTGAAATTTTGCCTGCTATAGGGGAGCCAGGCTTGCTCTGTTCCAGTGATTTTGGGAGGACCAATAAAAAAGACCAATGGGTCTGGAGGAGTATTTCAAAGAATCACTCATAGAACTTTCTAAGAAAACCTTGTCCAAAACTTGGGCCGGTCCAACAGCCCACTTGCAAGTTTCAATTGTTTGCATCCTCTCAGAAGTTTTTGGCTGCGAACCCTCAAGTCAGTTACATTTTTTTGCAAAATTACTGCAGTGGGGATTTATTATGGGTCTCAGTCTTAGTACCTTAAAATGCCAGCTATCTATGTGTTTTTAAACCCTCAGTAGTCATCAAATGGCTTTAGATTTTCAAAGCAAAGATGGGATTTACCACTAGTCTTAGAATTTCTGTCTACTGATGTCTCTTGTGACAAGGAGTTTCCCTCTGGAACCATACAGTAAATGCTGTCTTCTTAGTTACAATCAAATCTATGAGAAGGGTTTCTGATATTGCTATGCTGTGCTAGAGGTGAAAAAGCCCTTTACTGCCTTTTTTTCTGTAAGAGTTGGCTTGGTGCACACAAGGCCACCATCAGAGGGGGACAACCAATACACATGTGAGGAGCCTGGGCGTCCCCAGGGGTTCGACCGCCAAGCAGGGCCGGGAGGCGCATGGCTGCCCTGTCTCTTTCTATCCATTTATTCACAACAGAAGAGTCGGCAGCTGCTGCTCTCTGTTATTTTGCTCACATCTGGCTCTTTACTGCCACCTGTAGCTGCTTCCTGCATGTGCACTCCTCACGTGAGTGCTGCTTGTACTGTATTCTGGATTGTGATTAAGGATGGGCTCGGGCGTGTTCGCAAGTGCACGTGCCCGAGCCCACCGGGAAATGAACCCTGCACTGCGTCAATCACAGGCAGTGAGGCATTTCCGCGATGCGCGGCTGCAGAGATCAGGCAATGTCGCATTGCCTCTTATTAGCGCCGTGCAGGGTTCACTTCCCGGTGGGCTCGGGCACGTGCCCTTGTGAACACACCCGAGCCTATCCTTAATTGTGATCAGCTGCAGCTCCTCAGGGACATGTGTCAGCTTTGTGGAAATGAGCTGGGACTAGGAAGACCTCCTTTTACAAGTAGGGTCTGTGTGTGAGGGGAGGGGCAGTATGTAGTGTATATGTGGTGTGCGTGTGTGCGTGTGCTGTGTGTTCAGAGGGGACTGAGTGTGTACAGGTGTGGGGGGAGTGCCTTCAGGACTGTAGAATGGCCAGTGGGTGGATTTGGTGGGATGGCCATTGGGTTGGCCCTGGGAAATATTGGTGGTGGTGGTGGGGGGGGGGGGGGTCAGGCCTAAAGCTGTGTAAGGGGCCCACTCCAAAAGTTACTTTGGACTATCATCTAAAACAAGAGATTGTGCTCCCTACATTGTCAGACTCTCACCAAGTAAGCTGAATGGATGTGGGCAAATCCTTTCAGGTGTACATAGAGGCTTCTTCAAACCATCTTTTCACTGTGTCTACAGGTGCAAGCAAAGGCAAGAAAGCATTCAGCCAGGTTATTGCCTCCTGGATGGTCAAGACATCTATTTGTGGTCCCTACAGGTGCAAGAGAAGGTGAGGAATTGTTTAGCCAGCCTACTGCCCCTTGTATGTTCAGAATATAACTGACCTACAAATATAAGAACCTGTAAATAAAATATAAGGTGTTCGGTCACTCCACTCATATTTCAGCACCTTGGGCAGTGACAAGCTGAGTGTCACCAGATAGGAAGACAGAATAGAAATCACTGCTCCAGGTGAGCCGAGGAGCAGGTAACCTCGCAGGTGCTGGCCCAGGTTGCCACCGCAATAAACAGGAAACTTGGAATATGGTTATGACTAAGCACAAGATGTGTGAAATATGTTAACCTTCCATTCATTCTAGTGACTGCACCTGTCTACATTGCAATAAATATGTTTTATTGGTGTGAAACGGCCTATTCCAAGTTTCCTTGAGTGTCACCAGAGACAAAATGATCCTAGGAGGGTACATGCTGGAGACAACCCCACGGTATACTGTTATAGAACTTGTCATAAAAGGAACATTTCATGAAGTATTAAATTCAATTTTGCAATTTTTATACTGAAAAAAATAGATTTGATAAACAGCTGTGCTAATAGCATGCAGCATAAAAAAATTACAACTACCATAATTTTAATCTATGGATCTTATGATTTCAAAAAGTATATGTTATGGGGTTTTCTGTATATTCTCATTTTAAAAAAATGTGCATTTTAGCAGGTTCGAGTAAAAAAAAAAAAAAAAAGACTGGCAACAAAATGGTTAAATAAATACAATACTAAGTTTTACCTTTTGAAACAAACCAACATAGCTAAATTGGACTACTAGGTTAGGGAGAACTCTATATAAGAATGACAAGCTTTCAGAATAAAAATTCCATACCATTAAGCAAGAACCGCAATAGTCATAGTTCATTAAAATAAATGGAAAAGAGTCTAAATCCCTGCTGGAACAAGGTATTATACCACTGTGTTCACACCACAGGAAAGTGCTATTATGATTTATGACTTTTGATTTTATATAAAAACGCAGCTTTCAAATCCAAGGATGCATCATACATAAAAAACAAACATTAATGAGTGCAATGAAACTGAAAAGGGCAAAAGGCATAGAAGAATTGTTTCATAACTAAAAAGGATAGTAGACATAACTGCATGTGATGTTATATTCCCAGCTTCTATTACATTCATCTTCTGTTTTATTACTTTGTTTTGGTTTTGGGTTTTGGTAGCTGTTAATGGCACAAAGGAGCACAACTATTTTAAGGGAATAGAAAGGTTACTGTGATTTTTACCTAACCATAAAATAAAATGTCAGCACGATTTCCCCTCCCCCAGCGCCCCAACGTTGTATTTTCAATGAATTAAAGAGGAACTGCAGTCTGCTCACAGAATTTGTAATAAAAACATCTTTGCCATTCTGAAGCTTCCCTCCAACCACTTTGCATATTATTTTATATATACTGTGAAATGGCTTGGAGACGCCGTTTCCACGCTTGAATCCGGGGGTGAATCGAAGGAGCGCCCAGAGTCAAAAATAAAAAGTAGGTAAAGTTTTATTTTGCATGTGATGCTTGCAATGGGTTCGACCCATCGCTTTTTGGGGGATCCAAGACTCCCCCTTCCTCAGGGCTGTTGGTATCTGATTGCAGTTGTGCGATTATTCAAATGTACATATCTCCTGTGGCATTTGTATCTAGCGTGGAGCTGGGATCAGTCTATCAGTGGCCATGGCCATTTTAACTGTGGGCAGCTGAAGCTGCTGTCTGTTCACTTCCTGGATTTACACAGAGACACAGAGGCACACCTCCAGCTCTGAAATCCTGTAGCTCTCATTGGCCTTCTTATGACTCATCCCCCCTCCCTTCCTGGAAAGCTCTCACGAGAGTGAGAGAGAGAGAGAGAGTTGTGCATGATGTCATAAGCCTAGGCTAATGACCAGGCAAGAAACAGGAAGTGGGCTGTATAAGGTATTTATTGGCAGAAAAAAATGTTTTACTATCCAAAGTTAAAACAACAAGGGCAGAAGATTTAATAGATGGAAAGTTGAAAAAAATAACTGAAGGTCCTCTTTAAGGGTGCACTAAGCTGATAGTCGATCCCAAATATGATTTGGAGTGCAATGCAACCTTTCCCTGACCGCTATACTTATCTTCAGAGCATTCCTGGGAGGCTTAGATGCCATTAGCATATGGCTTAATATATTTGCACCTGAATTTCATATACAGAGCAAAGATGTGAACCTCTATATAATCTGAAGTTATTTTGTGCTACTGTTTCTAAAATTTTTCAATAAAATGTATTGAAATAAAACATGTAAGCACTACTTTAGAGAGTGCAGATCCTCTTTGTTTATCATATTGCTGGCCATGTGCAAAATGAAGAAAGCACCCAGAAAATACCAGCTTCACCATTCATTTTAACTACTGGACCTTGTGATTGTTGTAAGGTTTTTATTGCACAAAGAGATTTTATAACATATTGGAAACTCTTTGTCACCAGAAACAAATCATTCTATTTTTTATGATCTAGTCTGATCAGGCAGAACAGAATGGTAGAAAGTAAATATTAAAAAATGGAAACAATTTTGCTCTGGGGTATATAAAGTAGCAAGCAAAAGCAGCCTACACCGAAATCTGTGATACCAAATTTGTAAAGAAAAATTGATAAAATAGTGTGGCACTAAAACAATAATCCAATATAACAATCCACAATAAAAAATCCACAAACTTAATGTGCATAAAAAATCAATTAAACAAATAAAGTCCCAATTCATAAAGTGTAAGCATAAAACAATTATAAAAAAAGTTCAAAACGGATATGTAATCTCCAACATGATAGGAAGCGTGTAATCCCGTATTCAGGCGTAAACAATGGCCTCTTATCCCAAAACAAGGGGCTATCAAAAACTTGATTGGTGTGAATACAATGTTCAATTCATAAAAGTGCTTCCAGTATTTGTCACCACCGTGATATCACTCCGTGCTGAATTATTAAAACAGCCTCTTACCAAACAATGAGGACCATACTAATAGAATGGGCTAAAGCACTTTATATAATCAAGGTGTCTTCCTTGCTCTGAACTCAACCAGTAGCGGAATGCAAAGCAAAGAGACAAAACCTCATAGCGCAATTTGTTTAAAAGTGTGTCTCTTTAACCACTTACCAACCGGAAGGTTTTGCAGCTTTAGGACCAGAGCACTTTTTGCGATTCGGCGCTGCATCGCTTTAACTGACAATTGCGCGGTCGTGCGACGTTGTACCCAAACAAAATTTGCGTCCTTTTTTTCCCACAAATAGAGCTTTCTTTTGGTGGTATTTGATCGCCTCTGCGCCATTTCTTATCGCCGCTATAAACAAAAGAAGAGCGACCATTTTGCAAAAAAACACAAATTTCTTACTTTTTGCTAAAATTCAAATCCAAAAAAAAAAATATAAAAAAACATTTTTTTTCACCGTTTTTGGCCGATTTATATAATTCCTCATATTTGTGATAAAAAAATCGCAATCGGCGTCTATTGATTGGTTTGCCAAAAAGTGGCCGCGTTTACGGATGGTGAGAATTCATTTCTGGGGTTTTTATTTATTTATTTATTTATTTTTTACTAGTAATGGCGGCGATCTGCGATTTTTAGCGGTAATGCGATATTGGGGCGGACATGTCGGACATTTTTGACAGTTTTTTGGGACCAATGACATTTATTCAGTGATCAGAAATTTAAATGTCCACTGATTACTGTATAAATGTCATTGGCAGGGAAGGGGTTAACCTGGGGGGGAGAGCTAGGGGTTAACTGTGTTCCCTGGGTGTGTTCTTACTGTGGGGGGGTTGGGCTAACATGGGCATGACAGATCTAACTGATCCCAGTGACAGGGATCAGTAGATCTCTCATACCCCACTGACAGAGTGGGGAACCGCCGTGTTTACATCGGCGGTTCCCCGTTCTTTCCCTGTAGCCGCTCATCGCGGCTCGCCGGCGGACATCGGGTCTGCCCGAGCCGCGGGCACACTCCCCAGGAGTGCGGCGGGGGCGCGCGAGCCCCCTGGTGGCTAAAAGCAGATCGCCGCTTATTTACGGCGATTCGCGCAGGGCTCCCCCACTGCCGCCGTAAAAAGACGGCGCGCGGTGGGGAACCGGTTAATGATAGAAAGGTACTTACTTAAATTCTGTTGAAATATCACATTAAAAGCATACAAGGCGACTTCCAAGCAGGCAGTCTCCAAACGCTGATATACTGGCAAGTCGATAGCGTGATGACGTCACGTGTAAGCAATAGCTTTTGACCATTCTATTAGTATGGTCCACATTGTTTGGTAAAAGGCTATTTTAATCATTCAGCATGGAGTGATATCACGGCGGTGACAAGCTCTGGAAGCACTTTTATGAATTGAACATTGTATTCACACCTATCGAGTTTTTGATGGTCCCTTGTTTTGGAATAAGAGGCCATTGTTTACACCTGCACTTGGATACGGGATTACACACTTCCTATCATGTTGGGGATTATGTATTAATTATGAACTCTTTTATTAACATTTTTTATGCTTGCACTTTATGAATTGGGACTTTATTTAAAGCGGAGCTCCAGGGGAAGTACCACTTTAAGGCCTCCTCCCCAGCTCCTGTTTGTGAAATAGAGCATTTGGGGAGGAGGGTGGTGGGGTGGGTACCCGATTTTGACAGGGACCCGCTCCCACTTCCGCTTCTATCGCCTCAGGCGATCGGAAGAGGAGGTTCTCCTTCCTCCCTCCCTCCCGTAGCCTATTGGGACACATGACAGGTCCCAGAAGACTTTGCGTGCATAGTGGGCACACGGCTGTGAAGCCGCAAGCTGTCACAGCGGGGTGCCCACAGTGAAGATGCCAGCGATGGAGGACACAGGGAGAACACAATTGGGATGAGCACACTGCTGAATTGTGGGACAGGTGAGCGCCTGTTTATTAAAAGTTAGCAGCTACAGTTTTTGTATCTGCTGACCTTTACTTTTCACTTCAGAGACGGGAGCTCCACTTTAATTAAGTTTTTTATGCACAGTAAATTTGTGGATTTATTATTGTGGATTGTTACATTTGATTATTGATTTAGCCTCACACTATTTTATCGATTTTCTTTAGAAAGTAAATGTTATCCCTTCCCTGTTAGGGCAGTCATTATTCTCCACTTAGAAGCCCCCACCCTTTAAATAAAAAGCATAATTTGTTGCTTGGTTGGTATAACTAAGCTAAGCACCAATAACGTTCTTATGGTTGTGAAGTATGATAGACAAAATTCATATTTAACAAATTAGAACACAATGTTTGTATTTTAAATGCTACTGGTCATTTAACATTAATTTCAAAAAGCATTAAATGCTTTACATTACATTATTCTTAAATAAAACCTGATTTAAAAAAAAACATTGCATAATATTAGGAGCAAAATAAACTATGCATCACTATGCTAATTAATGGGAGTAAATAAAGAAAAACTCAATTTTCTATTGAAGTACCAAATACTGTTCGCTTCATATAAATGTCTTCCTCCATAAACAGGAAATTGTTAGAAATGGGGCAGCAGACTCACAAAGAAACAGCTGTGTATGTAAAATGATGCCTTACCATCCTCCACCTAGAACTATTAGCTATAATATAAATAGCTTGTAAAAAATAAAATATAGCAGAAGAAATGGGGTTTCATAAAACAGATGGCCAGTACTGAAAACAAGGGACATTTCAAGGGACATGCATTTCCATATCTAAGTCTTAAGCTGACGACAAATTACCCCAGCAGGATTTGCCTCCTTAATGACCAGGCCATTTTTTTGGGATACAGCACTGCTTCATTCTAACTGACAATTGTGGGGTCGTGCAACGCTGTACCCAAACAAAATTTATGTTCTTTTTTTCCCCACAAATAGAGCTTTCTTTTGGTGGCATTTGATCACCTCTGCGGCTTCTATTTTTTGCGCTATAAGCAAACAAATAGCAACAATTTTGAAAAAAAAAAGTTTTTTTTAAACTTTTTGCTATAATACATATCCAAAAAAAAAAATGTATTCATCAGTTTAGGCCGATATATATTCTTCTACATATTTTTGGTAAAAAAAAAAATCACAATAAGCTTATATTGATTGGGTTGCGCAAATGTTATCGCATTTACAAACTACGGGATAGATTTATGGACTTTTATTAATACATTTTTTTTTACTGGTAATGGCGGCGATCTGCGATTTTTAGCCGGACTGCGAAATTGAGACCCCAAATGTCACTTTTTGGGGACCAGTGACATTATTACATAGATCAGTGCTATAAAAATGCACTGATTAATGTATAAATGACACTTGCAGGGAAGGGGTTAACACTAGGGGCCGATCAAGGGGTTAACTGTGTTCCCTGGGTGTGTTCTAACTGTAGAGGGGATGGGCTGCCAGAGACATGACAGAGATCGCTGTTTCCAATGACTGGGAACAGAAGATCCATGTCATCTGGCAGACGGGGGATCCGCCTTGTTTGCAGATCCCCGTTCTGTTTCTGTACAAGGCGATCAAAGGTTGCCGCTGCCAGGCAAGTAGAGGTATGTCGGTTCGCGCAGGAGAGCCAATTTGCCGCAGTGTATCTGCATGAGCTGGTCGGAAAATAAAAATTTTCAGTGCATTCATTGGCTTGACAAATATTTTAAAATACTTCAAAATTCTGTTTGCTTTTAACATTTGATTTTGGAATCAATGGACTTTTCTGAAGGAAAAATACATACATTGTAAGAAATTTGTGCATTTAAAGTATAACTAAAGGCAAAACATTTATTCGTTGTGGATAGAGTGGAGATGGATTAGAACCCCTGTCAGTTTTTTTATTGCTGTCTGTGCCCCCGTTAGGGAGATTCACCCTCTCTATTTGTCCTGTTTACCATTATCATTGAAAGCAAAAGTAAAGAAAATCCCAAATTTTAGGCTGTCCCTAGAAAAATAATAGGGGGGAAATCTTCCAATAGGAACACTAATTCTGGTGACCTAGGGTTCCTTAACCACTTCCTGACCGCCGTATGCAGAATGACGGCCGGGAAGTGGCTGAGTTATCCTGATTGGACGTCATATGACGTCCTCAGGATAACAAGCCGCCGCGCGACCGGGGGGGGCGCGCATCGCGGCGATCGGTGGTGTGGGGGGTCAGTCTGACCCCCCGCAATGCCGATCTCGGTAAAGTGCTTCGATCCGAAGCACTTTACCATGTGACCAGCTGTGACCAATCACGGCTGGTCACAGTGTAATACAGGAAAGCCGTTTATCGGCTCTCCTGTACTCAGGTCTGCAGAGGGGGGGAGGGGAGAGCCGATCGGCTGCATCCCTGACAGGGAGGGTTTGTGCTGATGATTTATCAGCACAGCCCTCCCTCGGATCGCCACCCTAGACCACCAGGGAGCCTGCCCAGGGATGTGCCCACCCAGGACCACCAGGGAGCCGACCAGGGACCACCAGGGAGCCGATCTGGACCACCGGGAGACCCCCCTAGACCACCAGGTAAGTGACATACTGCTCAGGTCCACCTTCACTCAGTGCCACCTTCAGATGCCACCCTAGACCACCAGGGAATGAGCCCCTATTAATGT
>BLSH010481490.1:347042-368246 GCA_018402905.1 Glandirana rugosa
CCGCAATGCCGATCTCGGTAAAGTGCTTCGATCCGAAGCACTTTACCATGTGACCAGCTGTGACCAATCACGGCTGGTCACAGTGTAATACAGGAAAGCCGTTTATCGGCTCTCCTGTACTCAGGTCTGCAGAGGGGGGGAGGGGAGAGCCGATCGGCTGCATCCCTGACAGGGAGGGTTTGTGCTGATGATTTATCAGCACAGCCCTCCCTCGGATCGCCACCCTAGACCACCAGGGAGCCTGCCCAGGGATGTGCCCACCCAGGACCACCAGGGAGCCGACCAGGGACCACCAGGGAGCCGATCTGGACCACCGGGAGACCCCCCTAGACCACCAGGTAAGTGACATACTGCTCAGGTCCACCTTCACTCAGTGCCACCTTCAGATGCCACCCTAGACCACCAGGGAATGAGCCCCTATTAATGTATATGCCCACCAGTGCCCCTATCAGTGCCCACCAGTGCCCCTATCAATGCATACCAGTGACACACATCAGCGCCCACCATTGCCACCTACCAGTGCCCATCAGTGCCACCTATCAGTGCCCAGTGCCGCCTATGAGTGCCAATCAGTGCTGTTTATTAGTGCCCATCAGTGCCGCTTAGCAGTGTCCGTCAGTGCTGCATATCAGTGCCCATCAGTGCTGTATATCAGTGCCACCTCTCAGTACCCGTCAGTGCTGCTTATCAGTGCTCATCATCGCTGCATATAAGTGCCTTATCATCAGTGCCACCTCATCAGTGCCAATCAGTACTGCCACATCAGTGCCCGTCAGTGTAGCCTCATCAGTGCCCACCAGTGGTGGAGAAAATGTACTTATTTACAAAGTTTTGTGACAAAAATAGAGAATTTTTTTTTTTTCAAAATTTTCGGTCTTTTTTTATTTGTAGCGCAAAAAATAAAAACCGCAGGGGTGATCAAATACCACCAAAAGAAAGCTATATTTGTGGGAACAAAATGATAAAAACTTTGTTTGGGTACAGCGTTGCACGACTGCGCAATTGTCATTCAAAGCACAACAGCACTGAAAACTGAAAATTGGTCTGGTAGTAAAGTGTTCTAAGTGCATAGTATTGACGTGGTTAAGGAATTCCCTTCATTTGTAGGGATTTCCTCTCACTTCCTGTTTGGCTATGGGACAGGAAGTGAGCGGAAATCTCTGCAATGGGACGCAGATGGTGAAAAAAACATCTGACAGAGTTTATAACCCTCCCTTGCTCTATCCAAAATCAAAAACCAAATTTTGCACTTAGTTGTACTTTAAGAATTTTCCATCCGGCTCCTCCAAATTTTCTCATCGCTGTGGTTGAAAATAAACGTCACATTGACCAAATGAATGAACAGGAAATTGAACAAACGTTCTTAACCACTTGATCTCTGGAAGATTTACCCCCCTTCATGACCAGGCCACTTTTTACGATACAGCACTGCGTTACTTTAACTGAAAATTGCGCAGTCATGAAACACTGTAACCAAATAAATGTCATTTTTTCCCACAAATAGAGCTTCCTTTTGGTGGTATTTGATCACCACAGCATTTTATATTTATTGCGTTATAATATATAAAAAGACCGACAAGTTTGAAAAAAAATATATATATATATTTTTTACTTTCTGCTATAAAACCTATCTAATAAAAAAATGGAAAAATTAAATTTCTTCGTAAATGTAGGCCACTATGTATTCTGATACATATTTTTGGTAAAAAAAATCCCAATAAGCGTATATTGATTGGTTTTTGCAAATGTTATAGTGTCTACAAGCTATGGGAAATATACTGGAATCTTTATGTATTTTTTTTTTATATTAATAAAGGCAGCGATCAGCAACTTATAGCGGAACTGTCGTATTGCAGCGGACAATCGGATACTGACACTTTTGACACTTTGCGTAAACCAGTGACACTAAATCAGTGATCAGTGCTAAAAATATGCATTGTCGCTGTACTAATGACACTGGTTGGGAAGAGGTTAAAAATCGATCAAAGGGTTAAATGTAAGAAGGGAACTCTGCCTTGTTTACATAGGCAGAGCTTCGTTCTGAGTCAGTAGACATCGAGTGCGCGGAGCTTGCAGATCACAGCAGAAGCAGTGCGCCGGTGGCGCACATGCACCCCCTATAAGTGGAAATGCTGGATCACATATATATATATATGTGATCCTGCACACAGCTGCCGCCCTGTAGCAGTAAAACTGCTATAGGGTGGTCAGCAAGTGGTTATAAGGAAAAATGTTGACTGATATTCTATTTGTGCAAGGGTGCTCAACCTTTTGAAGAGCAAGGGTCGCCTAAGTGATTCGGTAACCGTCTGCGGGCCACAGTGAACTATGGGGTTTTACCACTAGCCAAACTGCAAAGGTAAACAAGCCCTTACTATCCTGAGCCCCCCTATAAGGCTGCTTTTACACTTATGTGCTGCAGTTTACTCACACAGCACAGGGGGAGTGTACACCTTATGAAAGCGCACCAAAACTCCTGAATTCAGGAGTTTTGGTGTGCTTTCAGAAAAGCACCACACCCACAGGATATAATAGAAGTTTATGGCTCAATGCAGCTAACCCACAAGAAAGCCGCAGATCAGCCTATGAGGAGAGCCTATTAATCATTTTGCTAATATGTGCTAATATGCCCATTGCCCATATGTGATGTTTAATACACTGACCTTTTCCTCTTAGGATTCTGTTGACATCGCTCCCCAGGCTGCTAGAAAGGTGCAGTTGGCATCACTCCGCCTGGGAAAAGAGCCAGCGCTACAGAGGAAGCATCAGCTCCTGCTCTCTCTGCGGCCGCCTGCTTCCTCTGCTGCCTATGCCGACTTCATGCCCTCTGATGCTCTAGGATGGTGGGTCAACAACCTGTTGATCACAAACTGGGCTTGCCAACCCACCATCCCAGAGCATGGGCATGCACTGCACTGTGGGCCAGAGGTTGAGCACCCCTGTACTAGTGTACAGACTGTCTGCTGGTATCAGCCAAGCATACTCTGCACTATACTGTTCAGATGGCAATTGAAAGCACTGTTGCAAACCCATATCATAATTAGCCCACCCCTCTCTGGAAAAATATTAAATGGTGAGATGTTGATCCTGTGTGACTTAAATTAATGTTTAGCCCTATTACCACCCTTTATGTCCCTGCAGTCTGCAGGAAACATGGCCATACTGTAGAAGAATTTTGTTTGAAAACTTTCATTTTAATAATTTTCTTTTGGTTTTGAATTGTTAGTGGAATCAAATCGATGGTCAACTGCAATAATGAGAAAGAGCAGGATGGAAATTTTTTCTAGCCTTTTGTTCAGAAAAATACATTCATTATAAAATCAAATGTTAAAAGAAAATTACATTTTGAAACAGACATTCACAAAGTCATCAAATGTACCAATGATAATTTTAGTATGAAGATTCATTTGAACATCCACTAGTACATGGCCAGTTTAAACTGCTACTGAGATAAGATCATGAGGGCAACCTTGTTGGGAATTGGAGGGGATGCAACCAAAAACCAGAACTATTCCCAACCACAACAAATACTTGTGATCAGAAAATAGTGATTTCTAAATGAACTAATGTAAAAGTAGATTCTGGCAAGGCCAAGGGTCAGGGAGTTTTTTTTATGTTATAATACATTATTATTTATACAGTAAGGCAGCCTATCATAGATGAGTCTTTTTTATTTCATCCAACCATGGTTCCCCCATCCACACACTAAATATGGTTAGGAGAATCCTCCCAGCTGAGCTATTGTATTCCCTGCTGTCAGAATACATTGATCAGCACTGCTGGCTATAGCCGGCATCGCTGATTGTGCGGGGGAAGTCCGAGAGGGCACTTGTACAGAAGCCAATCAGTAGAACCTCCCTTGAAATTTGGCCGATCCCTGTTGAACCGGCGGAATTTCGATCCATGTATGGCTGGCTTAAATCTTAACAATTGCATATATAATGTGATATAATACTAATACAGGTGTTACCATAGAAAAGACCTACATCAAAAAAAAAGTCAGATACCAAATCAAATGCATCAATCAGTATACACATTTGATATATTTCATAAGAATCTTTTAAATAATTTAAGGTAACATTTAGGACCCCACATCAGTTAAGAGCCAATATTTTTAAAGTATGGTTTGTATGCAATGAATGTGCCCTATCATTTCACTGCATGTAATGTGCCATGAAACTGCTGCATTCAGGACAACCGCACAAATTTAAATTGAACTATTGAGTGAAACAGTCCAAGTAGCCTAGGCAATTATCATGCAGTACTCTACTCAGGTAAACTATTCAGGTGTGAAGGAGCTCTGAAAGTTTAATTCAGTAAACACTGCAAAGTATTAGAGCAATCTATGCAGACTGGTTTCACTTGATAGGTGCCAACACCTATTGTAGCCATACCAATTGTCATTTGTGGGTTTTTTAATTATTATTGGGTAAAATTTCCTATTCCATATTAGATATACACTCACCAGCCACCTTAATAGGTACACCTGTTTAATTGCTTGGTAACAGAAATTGCTAATCAGCCAACCACATGGAACTCAATGCATTTAGGCATTTAGATGTGGTGAAGATAACTTGCTGAAGTTCAAACCGAGCATTAGAATGGGGAAGAAAGGGGATTTAAAGAGGAAGTAAACCCTGATGGGGTTTACTTCCTCTATGTTACCCTGCAATGTAAAAACATAATGGGCTGGTATGCATTGCATATTAGCACATTATGTGCCACTTACCTGCATTGGCTCTATGACTGGCTGGAGTCACGCAATGTCACTCCCCCGCATGCGCGGGGGAGCCGCCAGTCATGGCACGATCTCAGTGAAGGAACAGCACAGAGGCTGTTTCTTCACTGCGCAGGTGCGCAATGATGTGGGCACATACAAGTACACTGCATATCTCCTAAACCGTGCAGGTTTAGGAGATATGCAGGGCACCTACAGGTAAGCCTTATTATAGGCTTACCTGTAGGTTAAAGTGGTTGTCACGGGTGGACAACCACTTTAAGTGACTTTGAACGTGACATGGTTGTTGGCGGAAGATGGGCTGGTCTGAGTATTTCAAAAACTGCTAATCTACTGGGATTTTCACACACAACCATCTCTAAGGTTTAAAAAAAAAATGTAAAAATACCGTGCTTACTGAATTGATTCACAGAGTTCAGCGGCCAGCACAACAAATAGACAGATATTGTGATGGATGAGAGTATAAAGTGCAGCGCTTAGAAAATGAATAAACATAAATATTCAGATTTAAACTGATATTAGAACTTCCATTCATATAAAGTGTACGTAATGACAAATACGTGATAGACTGTAACTTATAACCATTTATATAAAGTGACACAATTAAAGTGTCCAGTGCTTGTAAACAAATAAAGAACAATAGTAGTCCAATGTCCACTATGTAGACACAAAACGACCCTAAAAAATGTCTCATATAAATAAATAATGCAAAGTCCAGTGCTAAATAAATAAAAGTGACTGGTGCCTGAATAAACAAATAAAAGTGACTGGTGCCAATATTCAAAATACTGTAATTAATATGTTCTTACCATAAGCTGTTAAGTAACCAGCAAGGAGGATGAATTATAAGGTAGATATCCACTTGACAGCAGACTGTGGAATCATTCATAGGGCTCCATAAATCACTGTTGCTCTCACTGCTGGTATATGCAGATGACCTTGTGAGAATCCAAAATTGTTGTCACAGGAGTTGTTCACCATATCATAAAATGAGAGGAAATCTCACCACAGTGTAAAACCATTTCAAAATGTTATAAAAAATGGTATAAAAACACTTACATCAAGGTAAGAAAAGATGAGCTCATCAATATAAACGCTATCGCAGTGACCTTAGGGGAACAGACCCAAGGCGTTTCGTCTCTAGATGGATGTCTTCTGGGGTGTCCCCCCCCCCAAGACACTGCATGTATATGTAGACATTTCCAAAATACACTGTTGGAACTGCCCTATTGGTCCTAGCGGACGTTCAAAACCAGTGGACAAAATGGCGCCCTGGCATGCGTTCTACGCCTCATTTAAATTAACAATGTGGTTAGTGTATATATCCCTGAGTTGCAAGCCTCAGAATGACTGGAGGTTTGGGGAATAATGAATATCTAAGATGGCCGCTTGACAGCCAGGGATAAGGCCCCAAAATGGCCATTCACAACATTCGGTATCACAAGATCCCACGCACATCCGGCAGTATCAACCGGAAGTGACGTTGGTATGTACACTCAATAGCCGCACGCAGCCATGGATAAAGCCTCAAATTGAGCACCAAGATAGCCGTTCACTACATCCGGCATAATGGAGACCAACGTACCTCCTGCAATATCAACACAAACAGAAGTGACATTGGCGTCAAAAATGCTTTCTATTCGTGGGCTAAGACAAAAGTAGAGGTGTTGGCTTCCAGGTCTAAAGAGGAAACCGGACATTAACTAAATAAATAAATGTCAACAATAAAAAAAATAAAAAAAATCAAACAAATAAATAAAACAATCCTTTGTTTGAAAGAACAGGGGATCGTAAACTAAGGAGTTGCCAACCCCGAATCAAAACCATTTTCTTAAAAGGGGAACATGTTTGTAAAAACATTAATTGGCCCGCACAAATAATGTTATTAAATGTCAATATAAAAAAAAAACACAGGTCGACAAATTATCCCACAGGTGGACAACCGCTGTACAAATAATGGCACCAGTCACTTTTATTTATATATATGGCTATAAGTTACAGTATATCGCGTATTTATCATTACATACACTTTATATGTATATCAGTTTAAATCTGGATATTTATGTTTATTAATTTTCTAAGTGCTGCACTTTATATTCTCATCTCTAAGGTTTACAGAGAATGGTCCGAAAAAGGGAAAATATCCAGTGAGTGATAGTTGTGCACAGGGCTGCTGTTAGAAATCATGGGGCCCCATACAGCCTACCTGATGGGACCCCCCCCTCGACCACGCCTTCGACCTTTCCCCTAGCCTTGTTAGTCATTAAGATATTTAATAGGCAGCTGCAGAATTCACTCTGGTTATTGACAGTGAAGTTCTAAAATAAGGTCGCATCTCTACTTAAAATGTGCATGATGTACAATATACTTATTACAAACTTAATGTCCATTACTATAATATTCAAAACTAATTACACATATTATAAAGCAGTGTCAGCTATCCTGCTACGAAGCTGTCACAGTGCCTAACCATTCAAAAGTGTAGCTGAATGGGATAGATGTCAGTCTTTTGACATCTGTGCCTGTTCAGTTTGTTTCCGCATACTCCACTCAGTGGACAGGGGTGGACTTGTGATGACTCTGAGTGGCCAGATGTAAATGGACTTGTGTCCATTTACATCAGCTACCTCTGATCTTTCACATTTAGGTCTGGAAAAATAGAAAAAGGATGCAGTCCTTTTCCAATTTTTTTTTTTGGACTTGAATGGGGACACGGAAGTAGGCGGGTGTAAATGGACACAAGTCCATTTACCTCCAGACTCCTGTAGACCTACATAGAGCTTTCAATCAGGTCCGCTTAAAAAAACCGACAGGCGGACCTAATTGGAAAGCTTGGGTAAAAGGTTCTTAAAAGGGGAATGGTAAAAAGCACAAATCAACTGCTTGTTTTTACTGCCCCCACAAACACAAATGTAAACTAGCATCTGGCTGTGCTTACTTATGATCCCCATCACTATGATGATCATAGCATAACAGATGCTGAATGGCTTTGTCACAGTGTGTCATATGGTTACAGTGTACACTGTGCGGTGTTAGTCTAACACACAATACAGCCATAAGTTAACACTCTGCACCCAGAAACCATATGACACACTGTGACAGAGCCATTCAGCACCTGCTCCTGTGCTGTGATCATCATAGTGATGGTGATCATAAGCACACAGCAGGGAGTCTGGGGACTGTACCTAATTACAGAGTAGCCTGTGCATGCAGGGGGGTTCTTGCCTGTGCACCTTCACCCGCCGCCAGTCGCTGCCTCATAAGTCTCTCGGCTTCCTTCAGCGCTGGCACATGAGGGAGAGGAACGGTCTGGATCTACATTGGAATCAATCCACCAGCATAGACAGTAGACGGCGGCCGGCCAGGACTGTGCAGAGCTACATGCAGCACAGAACTATCTGCCTGTGCCCGAAAATGGGAAAAAAATTCCTCCTCTGCTGTAATCTCCTGGGCTCCTCTCCTGACTTGATGGGGCAGAGTAAAATTTATTTTTACACCCCGGTAAGCAAGGGGGCGTGGGGATGTGGTTAAGTCCTGTTTTGTTTTTTGCTAAAATGTATTTTGCAGCTGCTCGGGCCCCCCTGCAGAGCTGATAGGGCCCGGGCCCGGTACAACAGGGCCGGTTGTACTGCCCTATCAGCGGCCCTGGTTGTGCAGACGAAAATGCTTTCTTGATGTCAGAGGTCAGAGGGAATAGGCAGACTGGTTTGACATGATAGAAAGGCAACAGTAACTCAAATAACTACTTTTTACAACCAAGGTATACAGAATACCACAACACATTGAACCTTGAAGCAGATCAGCTACAGCAACAGAAGACCACATCAGGAGCCACTCCGGTCACCTAAGAACAGGAAACTGAGTCTACAATTCGCACAGGCTCACCAAAATTGAACAATAGAAGATTTGAAAAACGTTGCCTGGTCTGTGGCAGAGATACCTCTCAATCCTAAACAATATGCTGACATAGCTCTTGCATGTTTTCTTCTGCTTTCCATGCTTTCCAAATCAGGCCTTTTGGCATAGCTGGTCACAGTACCACAACGGAAAGATGCTTTAAATTGGTCCTGATGAAGTGACTCTGTGTTTTTACTCCTAAGAATTGCTGGTTTACAAAACAAAACAATATATAAGTCATTAAGTGCAGTTCCAAAAAGATTATTTTTATTATTCAGTGCATATTTGCTAGCATTGACAAAAAGGTAATCCTAGGACTTGTTTTGCAAATCTCTGAACCAAATTTCTGTCTTTCAGTTAACACCTGGAGAGGAACAATAACTCATACAACACTGCTTTGTGTCACACTGAAACTAAAAGACATTTCTTTGATCTGCATGTAAAGAACTAATTAAGAAATATTCTAACAATAATTATGTTACATATGTGTGAATGAAGCCTGTGAAATACTGTTTTCAGGCTTCATTCACAGCTTTCTGTGCTTATAGATTGGAACAATCTGAAATGTTGAAACTTGACATGAAATCCCAAAACTCATTGCCTTGGCAAGCATAATGTAGCAACTATAAAATGTGGGAAGGCAAACTGTATGAAGGTAAGTGTGGTCACAAAGTATACACACGTCATAAATGAGAAAAAAAAACAAATTGTGGATTTTTTACAGGGAAGAAGGGACCAGTTGAAAGAAATATGAGATACTGTCAGGGCTGAGCTCTCAGCACTCCCTTCTCAGTGCTCAGCTGTCGGTTAATTGCCAGTACTCATCGTTCCACTGTGTCTCACCTGTTGATCATTTTCTGCTCGTAGCTCATAGCCTGACCCTTCTGGCTATTTAAAATGCCTGGTTCATTCCTTCCGGGCCTTGCCTTGGTCTAATACATATCTGTAAACTCTCTGCTGTGTTCCTGTTAAAGACTTGCCCGGCTGACGTCCCTTCTGGTTCCTGATCCTGTCTGCTGACTTCAACTACGCTGATCACTGGCTTCCTAATTTACTGGCTTGTTCTGACTACCCGCTTTGGCTACCGAACCCTGGCTATGTTTTGACTACATTTACTATTTGTACCATTTTTACCATTATATTAAAAGGTGTGATTTTCTTTCAAAGATTTTTATTTTATGATAGTACAAAGCAAGTAGGTTACAGTACAATAGTGTGAGAGTCAGAGTAACAAACAGATAAGTATTATACCGTTATCATTACCTAACTTGGTTAACTAAAACGTGTGATTTTAACTGCATTTTCTGTCTCTGTCTGATTCATGGTTGCTGATAGAAAGATACGACAAAAAGAAAGCAAGGGTATTTCTGAAAGCTATAATGTGATTATATTGCATTTCACTGTGAAACCATATTCAAAGGCAAATTAACACTTTACATAATACACTGGGTGATAAACATGGCAGGCCGGGTCTTACCAGGCGCAGAGGATGTTCTTTTAGATGGAGTGGAATTTTGACCTGTGGGGCAAACACGTGGAAGGTTTACCACTGTGTGTGGTACATTTAATGACCACAGAAAACTAGAGACAAAAAAAGAAAACGCACTGTAAGCCCACTCATTTCTAGCAGTCCATGCTCTTAGTTTTATTTTGTAATGACAAATATATGCATAGCCTTGCTCTGCAAATTCTGCTTGAAAGGACTAGCTGAGAAAAGCATAATAGCAGAAAGCACCGAATAGACAATTTGTATCATTAGGGGAAAGTTGAAGTCTCACAATTAGCTGAGAAAAGAATATGTTATGAATTTTCAGCACTTATCACCGAGTTACAAAATATTACAACAAAAGTTCAACAAAGACTCAGAACATCCTGTATCATCACAAACGAGTACTCTATGAAGGTAACTGAATGGAGCAAGACATTATTGCAGACGATACAGGTATTTTTTAACCACATAATATATGAATCTCCAACAAATATATTTTTGCATGAATATGTCTGTAGTGTTACCCCTGTAGGGGCTGCTGAGTATTGTGATCCACCTGTCACCCTGCCCAGCCCAGCATTCACTTCCCAGACACTCCAAGAAAATGAACAGTCTGTGAGCTTTGTTTTTTTGTTTTATTGAGGGATTTGAACTTAGATGGGGTATAGGAAGTATGGAATGCCCAATGGAATCTTACAGAACTTGCTGGGACAAACTTTACACATTGGTATATACACTCCTTTCTTCCTCCTGCACAACTCTTGCTGCAGAAAATCACTCCTCAGCTCCTCCAGCACTCTACTTGCTTGAGCTTCCGGGCATGGCTAGAAAAGTTGGGCCTAGCAGTGGCTCAGCTAGGCCTTAGCGATTGCCTTATTACAGGCAATGATTGCGGGCCCTTATAGTGTAGCAGAAAAGAGAGTTTTGATGCTAGCTGCCCCACTGATGGACTACTGATCCCAGTCAGCCCTCTGCAGGCCCTGCCAGCCCTCCTGGCTGCAGAGGCCCGACTCCACTGCCCGTGACACCACAGTCCACTCCGCTGGCTCTGTACCCATCTCAAACTGTAACCTTCCAGTTCCCCAGGCGTGCTTTCCCAATCCTCCTGACTGTTCATGCCACTCCCCAGTCCTCCTGGCTGTGACTAGCTGTCCCTCTCCTTGAAGACTTGCCCAGCAATGCTAGCACCTGCTGCCCTCTTTGCTCCTCCTGTGCCTCCTGTCCGGAACCTTCACGTTTACTTGAAGGGCTCCATCCACACCCAAGCCCAGGCCTGAGATCACCTCCCCAGACTGGGGAGGCTCCCTCAAAGGCCCCGACAACCTAGCACTCCATCTTCAAGCTCT
This sequence comes from Glandirana rugosa, assembly GCA_018402905.1. Classification (NCBI taxonomy): domain Eukaryota; kingdom Metazoa; phylum Chordata; class Amphibia; order Anura; family Ranidae; genus Glandirana; species Glandirana rugosa. The sequence goes on from BLSH010481490.1 coordinate 358,513, forward strand.
GAACAACTCCAACAACTCCTCCCTAGCTGGGATGACCCTGGATATTTGAGGAGGCCTGCCCCCTGCCAATCCAAGTTGGGGATTGGTCAGGGCTCCCCAGAATAGCTCAGACAGCTCCACCTCTCCATCTAGCACCTTCCAGAAAGAAGAGGGATGTCTTAGTGATGCTGCCTGTGAGTCACCAGCTGCTACCCTGAGCCACTCCCAGCCCAGATCAAACAAAACAAACAGGCCTGACTTCCAGCCAGGCCTGCCTAAATTTGCCTACACTCATGACAAATCCTAATCTAGCACCTACTTATGTAGAGGGTGCTACATGTCCATGTCCGAGACTTATCTCTGTAAAATTGGTGTACACTTATGTTGGTACTATTGAAGGTTATGTTAAAGGGTAAGTTCACATTTTCACAAAAAATAAAAAGGTGAACTAAATTCAAATATCATGGCCACCCTTCTGGACCCTGCTGCACATAGTGGCCGTGATGCTCCATGCTGCTGGTGTAGCTGTCCATACACGGCACACAGTAATAGAATGCCCCAGAGTGAGTATCCATCATAAATCTCACAATGGCAAGCATGGAAGCGACCATTGGTCAGTGCAGACACATGACTGCAGGGGAGGGGCCAGGACAGTGACATCTGCATTCAGCGTGGAGCTGTGAGTCGGATTGTTGTCTGCGAAGCTTGTGTGGAGAGAGCAGTGAGTTCAAAACATGGATTTTAATGCTTGTCAGTGCCTGGTGCACTGGAAGCACCTGAGCAATGTGAGTAAACTGTACTTATTTAATAAATTGAAGTTTCTATGGAAGATATAAGCAATGTGATCCTTAATTTTTTATAATTATTGTTATTATTATAATTGTTCCATTACTTAATTTACTGTAGCGCGGTACTATTTAAATTTGAAAGCCACATGACTGTGGTAACCAATGAGAAGTGCATCTAAGCCATCTTCTTCTGGTAAGGTCAGTGGCAGCCCCCCCCATCCATGCGTCCGGCCCCCTGATCTACATACAGGGACGCCGCACGGATGGATTCCAATGGGGGTTGTTTTTTTTTAAAGAACTTGATTAGAGCTAGAGGCTCTATTAGGCTTCAAAAAAAAGAGCACTGCACTCTGAGCCCACCCAGTTGTGTGACAATAGCGAATGAGACCAGTTTCCTGATTGGCCAAAATGTCAGGCAATTCTATTGGACGCCTAGGAGGAGGAGGAGAGAGGAGAGCACGGCCGGAGGTGAAGGTGTGTGTGGAATAGCCTCCTCTTCCGCCGGGGGGGCAGACTTATCGAACACCAGCCGCCACTGGGTAAGGAGTCCCAGAAGAAAGAAGTGCTTCTCATTGGTCAGACAAATGAGCACTTGCCATTCCATTGTCACTGAAATAGAAAGTAACTGGAAGTCCAATGGTTTAGAGTTTTCACCAGATGAATGGGGACACCTTTTCCAGTGACAACTGTATATTGGGAGAATTCCCCTCACTTAGGGGAGATGTCCTCTCACTTCCTGTTGCATCTCTGGGACAGAAAGTGAAAGCAAGTATCTCCAACAACAGTATCCAAGTAACATATCATGCATCCCTTTCACATGTGACTTAAGAGGCTCATTTATGTCCCTGTACATGATCATTTTAGCCCACTTACAGATACACCACCACAATCACTGGGATTAGATACCAATGTGCTCAAAGGAAAAACACCACAATCACAGAAACGATGCATCAAATCCTGCAATATCTTGGGAGTGTATTTAAAAAACCTTTGCAGAGTTATTTATCTTGTGAAACTGCATGTACATTCTTCCTTTGCAAATGCAGGCAAAATTCAATTAATACTAGGCTATCCTTTCTCCAGGTCGAATGTTCTCCATTCATAAGTATAGTATGAAAATATGGCTTCTAGATGGAGCTGATGATCATAGGAAATAAACAACAAAAATATAAAAATGTCTAACAAGGACAGCAATGGGAATAAAGGGACTTTCTGCACTACCCCTCAAAAAAGTACACACATGCATACAAAAAGATTCAACATTTATTTATGTCAAATGATACCAGCGAAAAAACTGGTTGAACATGTTTAAAAGCCATATGAACAAGAAATGACTTTAAAAACAAACACCATTAACACAAGCCTGAAAAAAGCCCTTCCATCCACAGTAAACATATGAATTTTTTTACACTTCTTCGGAAGGGGCTATATAAATATCATTCTATGTCAAGAAATTCCTGCACCACGGTAAACCATAAAAAAATAATGTTGTTGTTGATATAAAATAGGTGTGATATCCCTGCTGCTAAACCAATATTTGTGATGAGATCCACAAAGTGACAAAATTATATTGTTCAGATATCTAGCACTTACCGTTTTTAAATTATACTCTATATAAATACCAATGATATCCGGTGGGCAGTATTCATATAGCCCCTTCCGGAGAAGTGTAAAGTATTTCATATGCTTACTGTGGATGGGGCCTAACATATAAAGGGTTTTGTTCAGACGCATGTCCATGGTGTGTGTTGTTTTTAAAGACTTTTCTTGTTTATAAGGCTTTTAAATATAATCAACAGCATTTTGGGGTTTTTTTGCTGGTATGATTTGATATAAATAACATTTTTGGATCTTATGTATATATTTACTTTCTTGAGGGGTAGTGCACCATTAAAGTTCCTTTATTCATAGTGCTGTCTTTACTAGACAGGTATTTTTTGCTTTGGGTTTGGTACTGGCTTATATCTATAGGTATCCGTGGCACTTCTTTATTACTTTTGATCATAGGCAATAAGTACTAATTTACTATGCTCATCGGCTCCATCTAGTGGGCAAAATGCTGAATATTTGTTACAAGTCAGTGATGCAAGATGTATTGAAGCCCTCGGATTAGCATGGCGGCCAGGAAACTTTCAATTCCAAAGACAGGTCAGAAACGGCAGCCTACATTTACCTTTTGTCTTTTGTAAAGTATATCCCATCCCAGAACTTTTTACCAGTCCTTAGGTGTGGTCAGAGGCGGCTCTAGGCTTTGTGAGGCCTTAGGCAAAACCTAGACATGAGGCCCTACCCACGCCCATAATGGGAAAAATAATTCAAGCGATAAAAAAAAATATATAAATTGCATATATTAAGAGCTTTAAAGTGCTGGTGTCTGTACTATCTATCTCTGTGCTGGTGTCAGTGTCAAATTAGGTGGTTGCAAGGCCCCTGTGAGTGTGAGGCCTTAGGCGACCGCCTAATTTGCCTAATTAGAGAGCCGCCTCTGGGTGTGGTGAATGCTTTTTGCATCTCTGCAAGAATAGAAAAATGCCTGTTGATCCTGTCAGCATTCCAGTGTTCCTGTAACTTCCCAAACACTAAAATGTAAACTCAAATTCTGTTATCGGCTTTCCTGGCCATGTTCTGTGAGCTACAGAAAAATTCCCCCCTATGTCATGGAGATGGGGAGATATTTGTAGTCTGAATCCGCAGCAAAGCCTAGTTTGGGAATGTTGCTCCACCAGAAATACAGTGCAGTGAATGAGAATTGTCACCTTAGGACAAGTTAAAACGAAATAGAAAAAAACCTGAAAAAAGTAAACAAATACAACCACCATATCTAAGGCTCCATGCACACTGGACGCTCTCTGGGCATCGGATTATGTGGCAGATGACACTGCTTAGAAAACATGCTTTTAGCAGCATTTTGTAAGCAGCGTTTATGCACGATTTTGCGTGTTTATCTGCGTCTACGTTTTTGAGATTTTTTTTGTTACTTCATTAGCTTCCATTGACTACAAAAAGCACTGGATGCCAATAAATGGCCGTTTAGTGGCGTTTATGAGCATTTATCTGCGTTTATCAGTGTCCAGCATTTTTTGTGGTCAGTAGAACGACTCCTGAAGGCCAATTCAGGGCGTTCAGATAACAGCCCATAAACGCCACTGCTGTTAAACGACAATAAACGTCTATGTGTGCATGGACACATAGGATAACATAGAGGGGCGTTTATGGGCTATTAATAAAAACGCCCAAACAACCATATTTTTATTTTTATCAGCTTCAGGGGGCATGGAGCCTAAGGGCTGATAAGCTACAAAAACATTACATTTTTGTTTTTGTTGTTGGGTATGTTATAATTGTGTTTTTTTGTATGCACTTTTAATCTATTGTTACACTTAGTTTTCAAAAACCTGTGATTAGAAGGTGATAATATTATTATAGGTAGGTATTTTGAGAGAATAATAGTTCTGATTCTGGCCTTGCCATGCTCAATACAAATCACATTAAAGTGACACTAAACTCTGGTATAATAAAAAAATTCTATTCAAGTACATATTCCTAAAGTGTTACTAAACCCACAACAGTAAAATCAGTTTGTATATGCAGTAAAGCATGCTTGTTATACTCAATGTGGAACCTAAGGGGTTAATCCTCTGCATTGTGTAAAAAGGCTGTTTGATCCTGTCTTCTCTGATCCTCCCCTTCTTCCACTGTCGCCAGTCCATCTCCTGATAATTCAGAGCCTTGGGGGCACTCTGCACATGCTCAGTTTGGTGTGTATTTCTAGAGAGTTTGTTTTTTTTCTTGGGACGTGCATGTGATCAGCACAGGGCCAATCAGCACCATCCAGACAGAGGGTCAGGGTCCTGCATGCTCATAGGACACTCAGCATAGAATAAAAATTCCTCCCTCATGCTTTAATCAGACACTGATAGAAGTCACAAGATTGCTCTAACTGCTGATGAGAAAAGGTATTTAGTAGTTTATATTTACTAAAATAATTGCATTCCCATGTTCTGTGTACTGTGGGAGACCAAATATAGTGAATGCAGGGTCCTGGGTTTAGTAACACTTTAACTCAAAAGAGTTTTGTATATTGCTCTCAGCCTCCTCCAAAATTAATTTTTTTCTGCTGATCGAGGGTGGCTACGTTTGTTCTCCGTGGCCCCACTGTATGTAACCACCCTCTTTTGCTTGTTACTGAGATGGACTAGGGACAAGGGGGCATGGACGATGGACTAGGTGCATCGAACAGTAAACATGACTGCAACTACCATATAATGCTCATTATGTACTACAACAGGACAAGGGTCAGTTTCTCTACACACTGATGAGCAATAAAATAAATTGTAACCTTTATTGGGAATTGAATAAAATGTATAACAAAGACTGTGTGTGTGTGCTTGTTACTTATGGGGGGGCTGTAAAAAGGCTCCAATAGCATACAAATATACAATGAGGTTGGTGATCACAAATTAGTTACTTGTTCCCCAGTGATTATTCTACCCCACAGTATTTCTGCAGAGCAGGAGGACAAATAACAAAAGCCCCAAAGGCCAAACTTAGGCCAGTGGAACAATGGACAATAAAATGGAGATCTTATCACGTCCAAATAAAAAGATCACCTACACTAGTGATAACTATCCTTAGCACAATATGATACCCCATTAAGTAAAACCATTATAGGAGGTGGAGGTGTCCTCCGAAATCAAGTGACTAAAAGGGAGAAAATGTAAGGAATCCCCCTTTTCCACTGTGCCTCCTCCAGTTATAAAGAATGAATTATGCAAAAGACCATCTAGACGTTAACAAGGAGTCTACCAGCCCCCTTCCCAATAAACCATGCATGCCCCCAAAATTAATCAAAATTCAAAATGTGCTCCCAAAAGACCATGCTTATTATGTTCATTCCAAAAAAAAAAAAGCAAGAGAGGGAAAAAACAAGAATTCACAGAGGTAGAAAAACACAGAAGAAACCATTTCATAAAAATAGATTACAGGGCCATTAAAGTGGTAGTAAACCCCCCACTACTGTTTTTACCTACAGGTAAGCCTATAATAAGGCTTACCTGTAGGTAAAAGGAATATCTCCTAAACCTACATGGTTTAGGACAGGCATCCTCAAACTATGGCCCTCCAGCTGTTGCGGAACTACACATCCCATGAGGCATTGTAAAACTCTGACATTCACAGACATGACTAGGCATGATGGGAATTGTAGTTCCTGAACAACTGGAGGGCCATAGCTTGAGGACCCCTGGTTTAGGAAATATTCGCCCTGCATGCAGCTGCTGACATTAGCAGTGCATGCGCTCTGATGATCCGGCCGAGGCAGCCGGCAAATCAGAGCTGGCTGCCGGAACAAAGAGCTTCCGTGCGCATGCGCGGGAGTGACGTCACGCGGCTCTGGCCACTCACAGCGCCGGAGCCGCGTACCTGGAAGAAAGAAGAGGACCATCATGTCAGCGTCCTTAGCGCTGACCGACGTGGGCATCGGGGGCCTCGTTCTAAAGTAAGTAGATGCATACTAACATATTATGCTATTGTCTTGCAGGATTTCTTTTTTTTTTTTTTTTTAGCAGGCGGGTTTACTACCGCTTTAAGTAGTAGAATTGTATAGATCATTTTTGGACAATAAGGATATAATTTAGTGTCACTTTAAAGGTTGTATCAGATTTCCTGAATTTATATCTGAAAAACTTTAATGCTAAACACTCAATGCATACTGTAGATGTTTAAAACATCAGAGTTGACTGCATGAGCAGATGTATCTACTGCCCCTCGTTACGCAGTTAACAGAAGAAATTATGATAAATAATATCCAGTAAGTCTGCATGATATTCGTGGCTCAGTTGCTAAGCATCACATGCAGTCAGAATCACTTCAGTGCTAAAGAGTGAGTTAAAGCACCAAGGGACACACTGTTCTTAAAAAGAATACTAACAAGCAAAGCTGAAAACCTAGATTTTATGGAGAAGGATGTTTTAAAGAATATTTATTGGGGAAAATACTTTATGGCTTTGTTCGGTTAATAAAAAACCTGCAGAATAACACCATTGAATCGTAATCTAAAGTCCCTTATTATAGCTAAAAGATTGCTAGTTAACAATGGTGATATTTCTGGGAAAAAGCACACCCATACATTTCAAGCATAATATCGTAAAGTACACGTTCTGTCCTTGTTCACGTTTTGGTAACAATCATTTTTCGGTTCTTTATGGATGCTCAATAGACCTGTTCTTTACAGGTTCATATAATGCTTAATTGCTTCAAAGTATAAAGAGAAGGGAGAGGGGCAAAGTTAAGGTTGCCAAGAGCATGAAAATACAGATACAATGGTGTATAACCGCCCATAGACATAAGATGATTGTCACCTGATCCAACCAGCTGCCTTTGGATCATGGGGTAGTCTATCGGCTCTTAGAACTTCTAGGTCTAGTGACTTCTCTTTAGGGGAAGAATAGATTGGTCTGGTCACATTTTCCCAGCCGATTGATAGCTGTCAGCAGGAATGTCTTCCTGCTATCTAGTGATGGGTGAATGTACATGGGTTCAATTTGCCCAGAGGTTTGGAAAACCTTGTTCAAATTCGGTGAACGCCAACTTAGAAATGAATCATGTTGTTAATGGCTACATTCACACTTGCAAATGTGTCCAACGGCGTTTACATAGGGAACCCCAGTGGGGATTCCCAGCGATTAACTGTGGGAGGCAGCCCAAATGAAAGCTATGGGAGGCTTCCAGTTGCCCCAGCTAATCATGGTGAGGGTTAGCTGCAGGAGTAGACAGCCTCCTATCACTTTTAATGGGGCTGCCACCTGCAGTTAGCCACCAGGAATCTTCGCTGGGGTTCTCACATGTAAACACTGGTGGGCCTATTCGCCGGTGTGAATGTGGTCAAAGTCCCACCGTTTTTAGGGTTAATAGGCAAACTGCAGATACTATGGTAAAAGCATGGCAATTTGGGCACTGCTATGGGGGGCATGTACCAATGCAAAAAAGAAATGCTGTACAGCAGGGAGAGGGTCTTTTTCGTCTTTTTATGCACCTTCATGGACAACACTGAAAATACACAAATCCTTTACGTGGCATGCTTGGGTAATGGTGTAAGAGCTGTACATCATGTTATGGAACAGTATGACATTCACTGACAGATTCAGTGACAGCATACACTAGCAGCGCATATTTGGCTGTGACACTTATTTTTATTTTTCATTTAGCTTGGCTTTCATACGGTAGCGTTCCAGTCAGATTACATTCAGTTAAAAGAAAATCACCTAGACAGCAAATTTTGAGCCTGCAGGATTTGCCTCAAACCCATGAAAGCAGGAAACCTAAACCTCATATCTATTACTGCTGTCTCATCCAATAAGGAGGGAGAGTCCCCGGATAGCTGAGGCTCTCGTGCACATTGCTGGATCACGTTGGGGCTCAGGTAAGTATTAGAGTGGGCTGGGGTGGCGCTGCACAGAATAGAATGCATGAAGGTAAAAAACCTTGAGCCTTTAGAACAACTTTAACCCCTCCTACCTGCTGTATAGACAAATGATGGGGGGGGGGGTGCAGTGTGCTCTCTTGTTCTGGCATGACATCATAGGACGTCGCCCCAGTCTCACCACATTTGCTATTAGCGATCCCAGGCGTGATGTGTCCCTGGGACATCGCGCGAGCCCGATCTCGGTAAAGAGCCGACCCATGTGATCAGCTAGTGTCCAATTACAGCCGATCACCTATAAACAATGAAATGCCTGTTATCGGCTCTCCTCACCTCACACTGACAGAGTGTGAGGAGAGGAGAGCTGATCAGCGGGATTTCCTCACAGGGGAGACTGTACAGATAATCAGGGCTCTGATCATCAGTGCAGCCCCAGCAGTGCCCAGCAATGATTCCAGTCAGTGCCCATCAGTGATGCCAATCTGTGCCTATCAGTGATGTCTTTCAGTGCCGCCCATCACTGGCCATCAGTGCCGCCTATCTGTGCTGCCCTTAAGTGCCACCTATCAGTGTCCATAAGTGCCACCTATCAGTGCCCATCAGTGCCACCTATAAGTGCTCATCAGTGCTGCATATCAGTGCTGCAAATTAGTGCCTCCTCATCAGTGCCCTTCAGTGCCATCTTATCAGTGTCGCCTCATTTGTGCCCATCAGTGAAGGAGAAAAAAACGTATTTACAACATTTTCTGACAGAAATAAACAAAAACTTTTTTTCTTCAAAATTTTCGGTCTTTTTTCGTTTATTTTAGCAGAAGATAAAAAACCCAGCGATATTTAAATATCACCAAAAGAAAGCTCTATTTGTGTGAAAAAATGATAACATTTCATAGGGTACAGGGTTGCATGACTGTCCAATTGTCATTCCAAGTGTGACAGCGCTGAAAACTTAAAATTGGCCTGGGCAGGAAGGGGTAAAAGTGCCCGGCATCGAAGCGGTTAAGATAGACCTTCTAGCATTCAATTTATACCTGCAAAGGTGACATCATTTGATGTTTGTGGGTAGATTTATGCTAGTGAGTGGGTTTAGTATCTATTAAAAAGACAAGTCTGAATAAAATACCATCGTTAAAAAAGGGGTTTTTGTGAAGACAAAGCCTTTCTATAAAACAGACTGAAATAAAAAAGCAGTCTTATTTTAGTGTGACCTCCAAGACAACCTTCATGGTGTGAATCTGTTGTTCTGAATGCAGCTGCACAAAGCAGCCACACAGCAAAAATGATACAAAAAAGATGTGAAATTCATTTGCTGTTTATATGCGTTGTGATGCATGACGATTCCAAGAAATTTTCTGAGCCAGTCTAAAATGTATGGAAGAGCCCTGGGGCCATGATAAAAAATTTTTTTAGAGCTTTGAGTTTGAAAAGAAATTTTTTTATAGACATCATAAAAGGTTTTTTTTTTTTACATAATTATGTGTTTGAATGTCAGAATTCACAATTTTTTTTTTTTTTTTTACATAATTTTGAGATTAAAAGTCAGAATTCTG
>BLSH010481565.1:0-24213 GCA_018402905.1 Glandirana rugosa
GCTAGCAGGCAGCAAGGTACCATGGGATATGTAGTAGAGTTAAAAGTAAACAGCAGAGAAGAAGTTGCAATGCATGCAGGGAGCCCAGGAAGTTGTGGAAAGAGATGACTAAGACAGGCAGAACTCACTACATGAAAATAGATTTTTCAAATAAGCTTATATTGGTTGTCAAAAAGAACTTATGTTTGTATCGTCAGTACAATGCTGAGTTTATAACATGAAAGTGTATGTGACCATAAATTTAATTTAACAATGTCTAGAGGATTGCCACATGTACCAGCGCTAGTGTCAACCCTATTTGGGAAGAGGGGGTATACCCTCTGGTAAACAATAATAAGGCTCTGATGGGAGTCCACATAAAAGAACCACTCCATTTACCACTTAACCTCTGTAAGGTTTACCCCCCTTCCTGACCAGGCCATTTTTTGTGATACAGCACTGCATTACTGTAACTGACAATTGCGTGGTCATGCAACACTGTATCCAAATAAAATGTATGTCCTTTTTTCCCCACACGGAGCTTTCTTTTGGTAGTATTTGATCACCTCTGCGTATTTTTTTTTTTTTTTTTAAAGAACGACAATTTTGAAAAACAAAAAAAAAAGACGGACAATTTTTGGGGGTAAAAAAAAACAATTACTTTCTTACTTTCTTCTATAAAACATATCCAATAAAAAAAACGGCACTCGCACGAAACCTAGAAGTGCAGAATCACGTATATATACACCTGATTCTGGGCAGAGTGGCTGCCCTGTAGCAGTAAATCTGCTATAGGGCGGTCAGGAACCGGTTAAAGGGAGGCAGAGTAAGCCTGTTAAATTATGCTTTATTCAATGTGAAAGACTGGTGACATTTATCATGGGGAAAGAATTACTGCAGGGGACAGCTTTGACTTGAGTGATTATTGCAGCAAACACATTTTTAGGCTGGAGTTCTGCTTTAACTTCCAGCCATTGTCGTTTTTCCTTTCAATTGCAGACAATCCTGCTACAATGTGTATAAGAAAACAATTTTGGGGGTAGATCCTGCATAACTATGTTGTTTCCACAGGGTACACAGAACCAGCAAACGGTGTTAGGATGGGGCCATGAAGCAAGTTGAGAATCTAGTCCCAAGCTGGCACAGGAGGAAGATTTATTACAAAAGAGCCTTGCAAGACTAGCCTTTGGGTTACATTGCATTGTGAGTCAATCGCTTTACCAGTCACATAGCATACAAGGGGAAAAGGAAATAATCAGATTTAACACAAGATTATATAACCTCCCACCTTCAGCTCGGCATTTGATATATTTTAGCTGGATCAGCACTTCCTTTCCTGTCAATTCAATACAGCCTGCAAACTTTCACTCACCCTTCCTTTGCTGTGTGACCAGAATACAAAAAAGAAAGTATTAAGGAAGCTGGAACAAACAAAAGCGTATTATAGACAATATGTACCACTAGAAATACAGCGCATCACAGAGGATTTTCAGACTTGGAAGGTGGCGGAATCAAATTAAATTTTGAAGAAGATGGACAAAATTTCCAAGATAGAATGTTACAGCTTAAAAGGGGTTGAATGTAAACCCTCATGGTTTTTCACCTTAAACATTTAAGGACCGGAAGGATTTCCCACTTTAGGACCAGAGCACTTTTTGTGATTTGGCACTGCGTTGCTTTAACTGACAATTGCGCGGTTGTGCGACGTTGTACCCAAACAAAATTGATGCCCTTTCCCCCCCCACAAACAGAGCTTTCTTTTGGTGGTATTTGATCCCCTCTGCGTCACTTCGGATCATAGCTATTAACAAAAAAAGTGTGACAATTTTGAAAAAAAAAAAAAAAAAACAATATTTCTTACTTTTTGCTATAATACACATCCAAAAAAACCTCACAAATGTATTCATCAGTTTTAGCGGATATATACACACACTTCCTCATATTTGTGGTTAAAAAAAAAAAAAAAAAAAATCACGATTGGCGTTTATTGACTGGTTTGCGCAAAAGTTGGCACGTTTACAAACCATGAGAATTCATTTACGGCGTTTTTACTATTTGGGGTTTTTTTTACTAGTAATGGTGGCAATCTGCGATTTTTATCGGGACTGTGATATTGCAGTGGACAGGTCGGACATTTTTGACACTTTTTTGGGACCAATGACATTTATACAGCGATCAGAAATTTAAATATCCACTGATTACTGTATAAATGTCATTGGCAGTGAAGGGGTTAACCTGCAGGGGGAGATCTAGGGGTTAACTGTGTTCCCTAGGCATGTTCTAATTGTGAGGGGGCTGAGCTGCCAAGAGCATAAGAGATCTAACTGATCCCAGTGACAGGGATCAGTAGATCTCTCGCATGCCGCCTGACAGAGCGGGGAATCACCGTGTTTACATCGGCAGTTCCACGTTTTTCTTCTCTGCCAGGCAATCGTGAGTAGCCGGCGGACATAGAGTCCGCCGGACCCACGGCCACAGTGCTGCAGAGTGTGGTGGGTTTATAAACGGCGATTTGCGCTACAGCGCCACTCTGCAGCAGTAAAAGTATGCAAGGAGGTCGGCAACTGGTTAAGGCATTCTATACCTTAAGGTGAAAGCCCTTTTCTGTTGCAGCTCCACCCGAGAGCCCCCCTTTTACTTACCTAAGCCAGATCTTTACTGCGCTGGGGTTGAGCCTAACAGCTCCAGCCTAGGGCTCCGGTCCTCATTGGACAGCTTGATAGCAGGGGAGCTATTGGCTCCCCCTGCTGTCAAACAAGTCCAGTGAGATGGGAGATGGGGGCGGGGCCAAGTCCTGCTGTCTGTGTCAATGGACGCAGCAGCAGGACACGGGAGCGCACCCGCACGCGTACCCTCAGAGAAAACGATTCCCTAACAGGACACTCAAGAAGAGGAGGAGCCAGGAGCGCCGCTGGGTGACCCCAGAAGAGGATCAGGGCCACTCTGTGCAAAACCGCTGCACAGGGCAGGCTAGTATGACGTTTGTTTTTTTTTTGTTTGTTTAAAAAAAAAAAAAAAAAAAAAACACCTTTATAGTGTCCCTTTAAAGAATGTTACCCCAAAATTTTATCTCTCTACGTGCATGTATCATGTACTTGTGTTAAAAGTATCCTGTTCTCCTTGTATTGCTTCCTTTGTGTGAAATACCTGGTGATCCTGCCAGTCCTCCTGCTTTCCTATTTCAAACAGACAACGCTAGGCATAAAAGCACTACATCTCATTGTGATCAATTTTCTGTCTGTGCTGGGAGAACAGCCTGCCCATCATCCAATGATCAGACTTGTGCGGACATGTCCCCCACCCCACACACACACACACACACACACACACACACACACACACACACACACAGTCATTCACTGGAAAAATCAGTGTACAGCTGTATCTCTACCCCTACCTCTCCAAGCCCCTTATGCAGTTGGGAACAGAGATTATGTGATCACAAAGAAATATGGTATTTATAATGATAGATAATACACACACACAAAAATGTTTTGCCTTTCACTTCTATTTTAAACTGAATGGGTTTTAAACGTAGAACGGTCCCCACTCCTCTAGGAATAAAAGATACTATTTCCACCATCTATAGCAGGGATATGCAATTAGCAGACCCCCAGCTGTTGCAGAACTACAAATCCAATGAGACATAGCAAGACTGACAGCCACAAGCATGACACCCAGAGGCAGAGGCATGATGGGACTTGTAGTTTTGCAACAGCTGGAGGTCCGCTAATTGCACATCCCTGATTTATAGTATCCTTAAATTGATTGTCAATTCATGACAACCACTTTAGACATCAGGTAAGCCTATATTCAGGCTTACCTGTAGGTCCCGGAAATATCTCCTAAACTTGCACCATTTAGGAGATATTCCCTGTATTTGCATAAATGATGGCTCGCATACAAGGGAGTGACATCAGCCCGGCTCCTGCCAATAACAGCGCTTCAGTCCGTGCTGTGATTGGTCGGCATTCCGGAAGACGAAGGACATGGATAAAACCACTTCAAAATGATACAATGGGAAACTGAACTTAGGGAGGAACACAACGTGGAAGACTGGCTAGAGATGCCCTCTAACATGCATAAATGCACCAGATCAGTCACTATTAACCACTTGGCACTTAAACCCCTTTAACAACAGACCAATTTTCAGCTTTCAGTGCTCTCACATTTTGAATGACAGTTACTCAGTCATGCAACACTGTACCCATATGAAATTTTTGTCCATTTTTTTCACACAAATAGAGCTTTCTTTTGGTGGCATTTAATGACCGCTGTTTTTTTTTTTTTTGATACCCAACATGTCATGCTTCAAAATTGCGTCCGCTCGCGGAATGGCGACAAACTTTGCAACATAAAAATCTCCATTGGCGACGTTTAAAAAATTCTACAGGTTAGCATTTTTGCGTTACAGAGGAGGTCTAGGGCTAGAATTATTGCTCTCGCTCTAACGATCGCGGCGATACCTCACATGTGTGGTTTGCACACCGTTTTCATATGTGGGCGGGACTTACGTATGCGTTCGCTTCTGCGCGCAAGCTCGCAAGGACGGTGCGCTTTAAATTTTTTTTTTTTTTTAATTATGTATTTTACTTTTTAATTTTTATTTTTACAACTTTTTTTAAAAAAAAAAAATTTTTGATCACTTTTTTTCCTATTACAAGAAATGTAAACATTCCTTGTAATAGAAAAAAGCATGCCAGGACCTCCAAAATATGAGATCTGGGGTCAAAAAGACCTCAGATCTCATTTTTAGACTAAAATGCATTAAAAAAAAAAAAATGTCCCCTTTAAGAGCATTGGGCGGAAGCTACTTGTGACGTAGCTTCCGCCCAGCCTTGTTATGGAGCCGGCACACGGACACTGGAGTGAGAGGACCCGGTCATCTCCGCCGCTGCCGGCGGGTCCGGTAAGCGGCGGAGATGACCGGAAAGCGGCGGGAGGGGGGGGGACCTCTCCCGCCGCTGATAAAAGTGATCTTGCGGCGAATCCGCCGCTAAGATCACTTTTATCTTACGTAGAATCGCCTGCAGAAAAAAAAAAAAAGATACCGGGGTTATGGTAGCTATCTGATACCATAACAACGGTATTCCACTTCAAAGTACCGCCGTCAAACGACGTACGGCGGTCCGGAAGTGGTTAATGGACTTGACTGTAATAGAAGTCAATGCAAGTCGTCTGAAGTCTCCCCAGGAATCTTTTTCTAAAGTCGGAGCGACTTCAGTCTGGGCAGAGAGCCAAGTCAAGTTGATAAAAGTAAAAAGATACTATGTTCCAAATGATCAAAGGGTTGAACTCCCATGTATAGAAGAGTTTGGTTTAACCATTTTAAGACTTGAGCCTCACACACACACCCCGGCGTATGTTTAAAAATAAGCAAAACATCGGGTCCGACGTCAGGGAAAAATCTGTTTTTTTTCGGCCTTTTGCATTGGCATTAATGAGCGTTAGCGAGCGTCAATAGAGGTTTTTTAAAAAAAAAAAAATAATAATTTGCTATTGTTCAACCTAAAAACGCCGATACGGCGTTAGTGAGCGTTATGCGGCGTCGGCCTAAAAAAAAGCCAAAACATTACAGCCTCAGAACACGCTGGCCATGGGTTATAGTTTCAGCTCACTAACGGTGATGCCCTCTACAGCTAAAAAACATCAGCGTTTTTATGGGGCCATTGACTAACATGGAGAGCTGCAAAAAACGTTGGTGTCAAAAAACGTTGGTTTGTACGAGGCCTAAATCATTTCTGTCATTTGCTGCTTAAAAGTAAAAATCCAGTATTTTCTGCTAGAAAATTACTTAGAACGCCCAAACATATTTTTTTTTTTTAGCAGAGACCCTAGAGAATAAGATGGCAGTTGTTGCAATATTTTATGTCACACTATTTGCGCAGAGGGCTTTCAAACGCATATTTTTTTTAAAAAATGACCCTTTCAAAAAAAAAAAAAAAAAAAACTAAACAGTGTTGTTAGCCCAATTTTTTTGTATATGCGAGATGTTATGCCATGAGAATCGTGATCTTTACTCTAAGCAAAAAAATTGTGATTCTCATTTTGGTCAGAATAGTGCAGCTCTACTACAAGCTATGGCGCCAATCACTGAATATTGATCACACCTGATGTACTGATGGCCTATCGTTTCTTGAGACCCTAACAAGCCAGGAAAGTACAAATACCCCCCAAATTACACCTTTTTGGAAAGTAGACATTTCAAGGTATTTAGTAAGAGGCATAGTGAATTTCTTGAAGTTGTAATTTTTTCCCACAATTCTTTGCAAAATGAAGATTTTTTTCTTCTTTTTTTTCCCTCACAAAATGGTCATATGTTAAAAGGTTATTTCTCTCACCCAGCATATACATACCACAAATTACACCCCAAAATAAAAATTCTACTACTCCTTCTGAGTATGGCGATACCATATGTGAGACTTTTACACAGACTGGCCAAATACAGAGGCCCAACATGCAGGGAGAATTATCAGGCGTTCTAGGGACATAAATTACACACATTTCTTGACTACCTCTTGCACTTTTGAAGGTCCTGGAGCACCAGGACAATTGAAACGCCCAAAAAATGACCCCATTTGGGAGAGCAAACACCCAAATGTATATTCTATGAGGCATAATGAGTCTTTTGAACATGTCATTTTTTCCAGTTTTTGGAAAATGTGGAAAGAAAATGAAAACGCTTTTTTCTTTTTTTACACAAAGTTGTCCATTTATACAATATTTCTAAACGCACAGCATGTACCTAGCAAAAATTACACCCCAAAAAAATATTCTGCTACTCCTCCCGAGTATGGCGATACCACATGTGACACTTTTACACAGCCTGGCCACATACAGAAGCACAACATGCAGGGAGCACCGTCAGGTGTTATAAGGGCATACATTTCAAATCTAATTTGACTACCTGTTACACTATTGTGAGGCACTGTGTTGGAATGGATAGGCACTGTAGTGTCACGGATGAGAACTGATGTGGTATGGATGAACATGAATGAGGCACAAATGAGCCGTGAATGGGGATGACTGAGCACGGATGGGGACGACTGAGCATGGATGGATGGATGGCTGAGTGAGCATGGATGGATGGATGGCTGGGTGAGCATGGATGGATGGATGGCTGGGTGAGCATGGATGGATGGATGGCTGGGTGAGCATGGATGGATGGATGGCTGGGTGAGCATGGATGGGTGAGCAAGGATGGGATGAGAATGGCTGGGCGAGTGAGTATGGATGGTGGGGGTGCAGCCTGTCAAATCGCCCACAGCGCTACAACATCTGCTCTCTCCCCCTCTCCTCTCACACTGCACCGATCGGTGCGGAGAAAAAAGCGGGCTTGTTTACATGTGATCGCTCCGTCATTTGACAGAGCGATCAAGTGGTAAAAGGTCAATGTGCGCAGCCATTCACCGCGATCTGTGAAGCGCCGGGTCCCGGACCCAGCGGTCACAGATGTTCCCGGGTGTGCGGGAAGCGCGTTCATGGGAGCGCAGGAAGCGCATTCATGGGAGCACGGGAAGCGCATTCATGGGAGCACGGGAAGCGCATGCATGGGAGGACGTCATAGTATGCCCTCCCGCGGTTAAGCAACCGCCCTGTAGCCGTCATTTGACTATAGGGCGGTTGTTAACAGGTTAAAGTGAAGTAAACCCTCACATATACCCAGTGAAGTGAACAGCCTCAGATGATACACACAAGTTTTACATGTATATCTGCTGTCTTCCACTTTCTACACCGTTTGAAAAGTGCAGATTGTGCTAAAAATCTCTTTCTTCATCATTCAGCAGCACATAGGGATAGTTGGGAAGACTGAACTTACACTTTGTGAGAGCTGGTTGGAGGAAAGGAACCCCACCCCTCCACATAGGCAGAGGAACGAAGGAACATGCAGAGCTGAATAGACAAGCTCCCTGCTTATCTCCCTCTAAGCTCCCCATGGACACAATTTTTTAGCTCATGTTATCGCGTGTCAGAAAACTTGTCAGAAGTGACTCATGCTAATAGAGGAACGAAGCACCAGAGAGAAACGACACTTAGAGCTTTGGAGAGAGATGAGTAAACACTGCAGATATATGTGCTTAGTTCAAATTGCATGAATGGGGTTTACAATCACTTTAAGGAAATAGTAAAATTACATACAAGATGTACCCAGTTAAACTTCACGCCATTCTCCCTTAACTGAGTAATGCCTCATACACACGGTTCAACGGTCGTATACAACAGGTCGTACGAACGACCGTTGTATGCAAAACCGATCGTTAGTACGCACGATTAGAACAGCCGAAGTACGACGGTCGTACAACAGAAGTTGTATGAGCAGACTAGAAAGCCCCTCCCTCCATTCTCTGACTGGCCACAGGCAAAGTCGCCTGGCATGGCGGTCGCTTTAAGTCGCGTTGTAAGTCGCCCAAAGTCACGTTCATATCACCTAGCAAAGTCGCGCCTGTGTGAACCGGCCCTGATAGTCTGATTAGACACCACTTTGATACATTATATTTTTATTGTATTATTTTGTTACTTTTTTAATGTGTTGCTAAACCAGGTTACCTGACATATAAAACTTTGTAAACTGATTTTTTTTTTTTTTTACCAAAGTAAAGGTTCACATGTACTTTAACCACTTCCCGCCCGCCTGCTGTGTTTTCACGGCGACAGTCGGGTTGCTGTGCACGAATCGCCATAAATAGGTGGCGATCTCGTGCACAGCTGGGGGGGGGGTGGTGGCTCGCGCGCCCCCTCCAGCGCGGTCACAGCGGTCCCATTCGTTGCCGGACCGTTCAGTCAACATGAATAGACCAATGGATTTTGGTCTATTCATGTTGATCGTCCGGCAAATAGGATTTCTTCCCCTACCTGTGAAATGTAAACACAGGTAGGGGGAAGTGATGTCATTTCCCCTCTCTGCTTTCTTTTCCGTTGCAGAGAGGAGAGAGAGACATCTAAAAACGTTGCACCAACAGCACACTGACACCAGTACACATAGGCACATTTAACCCTTTGAGCGCCCCCTGATCACCCCCCAGTTAACCCCTTCACTCCCTGTCACAGTGTCATATAGTGCAGTGATCTGATTTTTACCCATCGCTGTACTTGTGACCTTTGTGACACTAAATCAGTGTTAGGGTAGATAGTATTAGGCCTAGTTAGGTGTAAATACCCCCCTTGCCCCCCAATAAAGGTTTGAACCCCTTAATTGCCCCCGTCACCTGTGATCACCATATAAGTGTCACGGGTGACGATAGCTAGCTAGATCGTTTTTTCCCCCATCTGATTACTCGCCGTATATTATTTTATATACACCTTTTATAGGTTTTAACCCCCGATCGCCCGGCGGTGAGCCCAGTTAGGTTTTAGCGTGCGTTAGGGTCAGCGTAAATACCAGGCAGGGCCAGTTAGCGAGGTACTCTGACAAGCACACACACATTAGGTAGGTGTTAGATATTATTGTAATATCTGATCAGATCAATGTTAGCGTCCCCCTTAGATTTAGTGTTCTAAAAAACGCAGCGTTAGTGGGATCAGTCCAGATAACTGCTAACACCTGCGTTTAGCCTCTATGCCCAGCCCAGCCCACCCAAGTGCAGGATCAATAGATCGCTGTCACTTACAAAACACATATCTGCAGCTTTTGCAGAGATCACGCCTGATCCCTGCGAATTCTGACAGTGAATTTGGTAGCGACTTGACACAGGCTCTGACAACCAGGTGCACTTTTTTGCCTGCGAGTCTCACTTGTGTACCTATAAATTTAGAGGCCATGTCTAATCCGAGGTACACTGGTGAAGAGGCCTACACGATTGTGAGTATGACAGATGAGAGCGATGGGGAAGACTCACTGTCAGATTCAGACTCACCAATCGAGTAGATATTCGACAGCGGCTCCATGACCGATAGTTCTGACGATTGGGTGGTCCCTGCTAAGGTCAGGCATACCAGATCCCGTTTAGCTGTCGCTGAGGTGCGTGAACCCAGTACTAGCGCTGCTACCCCTTCTGGTGACCTGGCAAGCACCAGCGGCCTAGTACATCCTGGTCACACAACCAGCACTGCAGTAACACTTGGTGACGTGGCGAGTCCCATAAGTGGAGTTCAAGCTGGTGTGGCTAGCACAAGTAATGCCCCGCAGCCACGAAGAAGACGAATAACACAGGTCCGCAGAGCCCATAGTGCCCTTTCTGACGCGCTTGCAAACCCTGATTGGCAACCCATCACTGACAGCGCCCGTACTCCCCCCCAAACCCCCCCCCCCCCTATTCACTGCCAAACCCGGAATTCAGGTGAATACAGTTGATTTTAGGGCCATTGATTTTTTTTCGCTGTATTTCACCGAAGATCTCTATAGATCTATTGTGGACCAAAGCAATTTATACGCTGGTCAATCCATCGCCACTAATCCCCATTTGTCCCTTGCCAGAAATTGGAAACCAATTACGGTTTCCGAATTTAAGACCTTTTTAGGCCTCACCCTCAACATGGGCATACATCATCTACCTGAATTGCAGTTATATTGGTCCAATGACTCAATTCATCACATGATGTCTATTCAGCTTCCATGGCCAGGACACGATACGAGCAGATTCTGCGGTTCATGCACTTCAGTGACAATCGACTCGATCGTCCATATGGAGACCCTGAATTTGACCGGCTCTACAAAATTTGGTCCCTCATAAACCACTTCAACCAGACGTTCGCAGCACATTTTATTCCCAACCAAGTTGTGTGCGTGGTCAAGTCCCTGATTAAATTTGCTGGCCCTCTTGTTTTCAAACAGTACATCCCCAACAAGTGTGCCAGATACGGGGTCAAGTTGTATAAGCTCTGTGACAGGGCCACAGGCTATACATGTAGTTTTATGGTTTATGAGGGCCTAGATAGTCGCATAGAGCCGGAAGGATGCCCAGACTACATGGGGAGTGCTGGCAAAATTGTGTGGAGCTTGGTATCACCCTTATTCGGAAAGGGGTACCATTTGTATGTGGACAATTACTACACAAGCGTGCCACTTTTTAGTCACTTACTTGATCACCAAATTGGCGCATATGGCACCGTGCGACCTAATCGCCGGGGCTTCTCCCAACGGCTGGTAGATTCCCAACTTAGTCGGGGGGGGAGAGAGCCTGCTTGAGATGTGGTAATTTGCTTGCGATGAAGTGGAGGGATACAAAGGATGTTTTCATTCTTTCCTCCATTCATGCAGGCACGGCTGTCCAAATTAGAAGGGCGACTGGTGTTGTGGAGAAACCCCTCTCTGTCCACCAATATAACATTAATATGGGAGGAGTGGACCTCAATGACCAGTTATTGGGGCCCTACTTAATTGCCCGTAATCCAGACGCTGGAACAAAAAGGTGTCCATTTACTTCTTTCAATTGGCTTTGCTGAACGCTTTTGTGCTATACAAAGCGTCAGGACGGACTGGACCTCTCCTGCAATTCCAGGAAGAGATCATCAGAGCCCTTCTGTATCCAGATGGCTCTGCACCCCAAGTTCCCAATCCACATGCAGTGAGCCGGCTGCATGGACGGCATTATCCACATGCCATCCCTGGTACCCCTACCCAACGATACCCCCAAAAAAGATGTGTCTGCCGAGGACGTGGATACAGGCGTGACACCCAATATTATTGCTACACCTGTTTGGGCCAGCCTGGTCTCTGCATCGGTGACTGTTTTGAGCGCTACCATTCATTAGTTGAGTATTAGCGTAGGGAACAGCACTACATAGAGATAGGACACACTTTCACAGGGTCTCCAAAGATGTCACCGCATTTTTGGAGACCCTGACCTTTACTGTTTATTGTTCATTGTTATAAAAAAAAGTTATAAAAAACAAAAACATTTAAAAATAAAAACCAAAAACAGTTGTACGTTTCTTGTTTTTCTATCTCCATTTTCTCTCTCTTATCTTTCTATTGCTCTCTCTATTGTTTATGCATATGTGTAATTTTTTTTTTCAGGTATGCAATGTTTTTATGTAACATGTAATTTTTCTATTCTTAGCAGGAATATTATTTTTTTACGTGTTACTGTTTTTATTAATCTGTATTTAATTTTCAGGTACGTCAGCTGCAGAGCTGATTTATTTAGGGTGACAGCAATAGAGTTTGCTCCCACCATATATAAAGCAGCGACTCCAGCGCTGTTGGCGGTGATTTCACCACCACAGTTAAAAAAAGAGCAAATATACCGGAGCATAGGGGCAGTGGGTGGAAATTGGGGCGGATTGCCCCTATGCTCCGGTATATTTTTTTTTCAAAAGTGGCTATGCCCACCATTAGAAGTGGGAGGATGAAGGGAGGTTTTCTAATGGTGGGCATACCCGATTGATTCTTTTTTTCATGAAAAAAAAGAACATTACAATATATGCCCAACAAGGACCAGCGACATACTAGTATGTTGCTGGTCTTCTCAGGCTCTCCTGTCCCACGGGGGAAATTGAGAATGCAGCTGGTGGTTCTGTCAGCTTACCATAGAGCTGATTGAAAACTAGAATGGCTCCAATCATCTCCATGGCCTAAGAAACCGAAGGCTACGAGCATTTTGTGACTTCAGTTTCGCCAGATATAAACAGCACCATTGGGAAATTGGGGAAGCATCTTATCAAACCGATTTTGGTGTGGTTAGATGCTTTAAGGGCTGGGGAAAGATCTAGAGTTTAGTAGACCCCAAAATTAAAAAAAAATAATATGCGACAATACCTATTTTTATCATAGGGGATATTTAAAATCCCTGTGATAAAAATAAAAATGATAAAAAAAAAAAAAAAATGAAAAAGATGAAAGGGACAGTGTAAAAATAAAACAAAAAGCAAAATGAATAATAAAAAATAAAAAAAAATGCACCCCTGCCCCCCCCTTGCACACGCGCAAAGGTGGACGCAAGCGTCAGTTTCATGTCGTATGTAAACAACAATTTTACTATGCATGCAAGGTATCAGATCGAGGGCAGGAATTCTAGCAGTAGACCTCCTCTGCAGGTCTAAAGTGGTAACCTGTAAAGGCTTTTAAAAATGTATATAGTTTGTCGCCGCTTTGCGGGTGTGCGTCATTTTTAAAGCATGTCATGTTTGCTGTCTATGCACTCAGCATGAGATCAACTTTTATATTTCACCAAACATTTGAGCAAAATAGTATGTTTTTGTGCATTAAAATGAAAAAAAGTTCCCAAAAATTGCGTTTGAAAAATCGCTGCGCAATTACTTTGTGAAAAAATATTGTAACACCCACTATTTAAATCTGTAGGGCCTCTGCTTTAAAAA
Source organism: Glandirana rugosa (assembly GCA_018402905.1). Classification (NCBI taxonomy): domain Eukaryota; kingdom Metazoa; phylum Chordata; class Amphibia; order Anura; family Ranidae; genus Glandirana; species Glandirana rugosa. The sequence goes on from BLSH010481565.1 coordinate 13,237, forward strand.
AATATATAGTGTTTGGGGGTTCAAAGTCATTTATTAGCAAAAAAAAAAAAAAGGATTTTTTCATGTAAATAAAAAGTGTCAGAAAAGACTTGGTGGTTCAAGTGGTTAGAAGAGTGGGTGATGTTGGGCATAAAATGCCAGGACAGTTCAAAAACCCCCCAAATAACACCATTTTGGAAAGTAGACACCCCAAGCTATTTTCTGAGAGGCATGTTGAGTCCATGAAATATATTATTTGTTTGTCATAAATGATTGAAATGTGAAAAAAAAAAAAAAATAAACAAAGTTGTCACTGAAATTATATATTGCTCACCCATGCCATGGGTATGTGTGGAATTACACCCCATAATACATTCTGCTGCTTCTCCTGAGTATGGGGATACCACATGTGTGAGACTTTTTGGGAGCCTATCCGCGTACAGAACCCCGAAAACCAATCACCGCCTTCAGGATTTCTAAGGGCATAAAATGGTGATTTTACTCCTCTGTACCTATCACGGTTTTGGAGGCCCTGAAATGTAAAGGTAGCACAACCCCCCCCCCCCCCAAATGACCCCATTTTGGAAAGTAGACACCCCAAGGTATTTGCCAAGAGGCACGGTGAGTATTTTGCAGCTCTCATTTGTTTTGGAAAATGAAGAAATAAACAATCTTTTATTTTTTTTACTTTTTTCAAATTTCAAAACTTTGTGACAAAATGTGAGATCTGCAAAATACTCAAAATACTTCTCAGCAAATAGCTTGGAGTGTCTACTTTTCAAAATGGGGTCATTTGGGGGGTGTTTTGTGCTATCTGGGCATTCCATGGCCTCCGAAACTGTGATAGGGAGTGAGGAGTAAAATCACCTTTTTACGCACTTAGAAAGCCTGGAGGCGGTGATTGGTTTTTGGGGTCCCGTACGCGGCCAGACTACCAAAAGGTCTCACATATGTGGTATCCCTGTATTCAGAAGAAGCAGCAGAATGTATTTTGGGGTGTAATTTCACATATACCCATGGCATGTTCAAGCAACATATCATTTAGTGACAACTTTGTGGAAAAAAAAAAAAGAAAATTGTAATTTCCCCGAAACTTCTGGCAAAATATAAAATATTTCATGGACTCAACATGCCTCTCAGCAAATAGCTTGGGGTGTCTACTTTGCAAATGGGGTCATTTAGGGGGGCTTGTGCTATCTGGGCATTTCATGGCCTCCGCAACTGAGATAGGTAGTGTGGGGTGAATGCATACATTTTGGCCCTTAGAAATACTGAAGGCGGCGATTGGATTTTGGGGTCCTGTATGCAGATAGACTTCCAAAAAGTCTCACACATGGGGCATCCCCGTACTCAGGAGAAGCAGCAGAATGTATTTTGGGGTGTAATTCCACATATACCCATGGCATGTGTGAGCAATATATCATTTCAGTAACAACTTTGTGTAATTTTTTTTTTTTTGGTCATCACTTATGACAAAAAAAATAAAATATTCAATGGGCTCAACATGGCTCTCAGCAAATTCCTTGGGGTGTCTACTTTCCAAAATGGGGTCATTGGGGGGGGGGGGGTTGTATTGCCCTTCCATTTTAGCACCTCAAGAAATGAGATAGGAAGTCATAAAATAAAAACTGCGTACCCTAGTTTGTAGACGCTATAACTTTTGCGCAAACCAATAAATATACGGTAATTAACTTTTTTTTACCCAAGACATGTGGCTAAATGCATTTTTGCAAAAATTTAGTTTATTGTATTTTTGTAATAACAAAATTGAAAATATTTTTTTTCAAAATTTTCGTCCTTTTTTGTTTATATCGCAAAAAATTAAAAGCGCAGTGGTGAACAAATGGCACCGAAAGAAAGCTCTATTTGTGGGGGAAAAAAAAGACACAAATTTTGTTTGGGTACTGCATTGCATGACCGCGCAATTACCATTTGAAGAGGTGCAGTGCCAAATTGAAAAAAGTGCTCTGGTCCTAAAGCTGGAAAACCTTCCGGTTGGTAAGTGGTTAAGTTGATGAATAGGCACATTCTAATTATACAAATACATAAACTATTCAATACTTATTCTTCAAACTTTTAAAGAGAATCATTTCAGAACAAACATGATGGATAGTTATTTGCATTTGCTCTCGATAAACACTGCTTTACAGGTAAAAGAAAAAAAAAAAAAAAAGGAAGGAAGGAGGCTCTGTTCAAAATCCAGCTTGGTTTTTATCTTTCCTATACCAAGCTTGGCAGCACACAATATGGATCAATCCAGTGACATTCCATTTTCTTTTTTTCTTTTTACAGCAAGTAAAAATATTGCAAAGACTGCACCGTTTCATGAAAATTGCTATTGCAGTCAAGGGGCTCCAGCAGGTATAAAAACAAAAACCATGCAGCTTTGAAAAAAGTTGACTAAACCTGTAGGTAATATATGCCCCCCCTCACCCCAAAAGAACAACCGCCATAGTTAGCATTCCTGCTTTGTTAACAGAATGTTACAGCAATTGGGTGCTTGCCCTCAACATCAGAGCACTCTCTCTCACTCAAAAACAAACACATGCACTCTATCTGCCCTTGAAGGAGAGGGGGAGGGGGGTTCTATTTTAACTCCCCAGTGTTGACAGTATAGTGCATTTTTTTTTTTTTGCAAACATTTTTTTATGCAGACACGATACCTCCACTTTGCTCATGAATTGTAAAGCAGGGCTTGACAAATTTGCTATGATTCTAGGAGCCGGCTAAAAAAGTTAGGAGCCAGTTTTTTATAGCGTAGTGTTGGGTTGTCAGCGCCCCCCCGGGGTAAGACAAGTAATTTGCGCCCCTAACCCTAACTTACTCACAGCAGAGCAGCCAGTCAATAACTCCACCATTAGATCAGGGTTATAGGCTGGCCAGAAAGAGTGACACTAAAAAATCTGTTATGGGGGAAACTCATTATGCCGAATGCATCGTGACTGCGACATGTAAAACGCCCTCATCTCCTGCCTAATGGAGCTTAAGGGTGGCAAAAACATGTCTCTACTGCACATTATTACCACCCAACTTGCACATCTAAACAAAGCCTTAGTGACATTGTAAATAAAATACAAAAAAAAGGTGAAAAGTATTCCAGCGCTGCCGATCTTCTGCTGCCTCTTTGCAGCCACTTCCTGCCTACATGTGTGTCCCCCAAAGTGACTTTTCATTGCTCTGGTGGGTTTCCGGTCACCATGAAATTCTGGAGCCCAGCTGCACAGAGTGGTAATTGTTGATGGTACACAGGGCTTTATCACAATTTTGTTGCTTAGCATAAAGGTCACATTTCTCGCGGTGTGACCTCATCTTTCAGATTATACAAAAAAATAATGGGCTAACTTTACTGTTTAGTTTTTTTTTATTCATTAAAAGTGTATTTTTTTCCAAAAAATTGCGCTTGAAAGACCGCTGCGCAAATACCATGTGCCATAAAATATTGCAGCAACCGCCATTTTATTCTCTAGGGTCTCTGCTAAAAAATAATATATAATGTTTGGGGGTTCCAAGTCATTTTCTAGCAGAAAACACTGGATATTTAATTGTAAGCCACTAATGTGAGAGAGGGTTTAGTCTTTAAATGGTTAAACTTTCCTGATAGCCGGGAGATAATTGCTTTGAAAGAAGAAGATACATTGTTTGTTTCTACTTAGAATGCAGAAAAGTAACAAATATCCCGGGCAGCCAGCCAAGTTTAACAGCCGTTAGATTATGCAGAGAACTCTCAGCTCGCTGAATCTGACAGCTGTTTTAACATGGGGAGAGCAGGAACGGCAGTCACTCGCCAGGACGCGATTTCTGGTCGCCATGGCTACCTGGCGCTCGGGGTTTGTCGAGGTCTGTTGTAAAGGAAACAATATACATTGCCTTCTGAACCCAGGACTGGCAGCTGGCTCAGCCTCTCAGTGGTCTGCTGAGAGCCTAAGCCAGCCGCTCCTGCCCCCCCCACAGCTCAGTGCTCCAGTAGAGGGGCAGAGCATAGAGCCGCTGACTGACAGTCACCAGCTCTCTGCTCACAGAATGCTGAGAATTAAGCAATCAGCAGTTCTCAGTGCAGAGCCAGCAGGGATCGATGCTGCATCCACCTAGGCGAGTATTTTTTTTTCTAAATCCTGAATTTTTACCTTTAAAATCCTTTTTACTTTTCCCATTCCAAATACACCTGTCAAGATTTCAACAGCTGAAAATGTAGAAATGATTTGTGGCTGTGCTGTCTGTTCAAAGACAAATGAGCTACCATACTAGAAAAATGCAGAATAGCACCTGGCAGAAAAACATCTGCAAGTTAAGAATTGTACAGTAGATTGCTTTGCACATTATCAACATATTTTGTTGGATTCTGTGAAGGAACAAGCACTGTCCTGTTATTTAACAAATTCTACAAAGACCTCAGCGCACTTGATCATGTGACCAACAAAAGTATAAGCATTTCTGTGTCTGTATAATCTAAAGGAAAAGGCGCACACCGATGATGTCTTCATGAGCAAACCTCGAATCAGCTGACAAGGTTCAACATATGGCCATGCCCCCAGGACCACCCCTCTAACATGTTGCACCTGATGGACTTAAAGCCTTACTCCATGTTTATTTTGCTTTCGGGGACAATTTTTACATTTTTAAACACAGTAAAAATCAGCATTTTCAGCAAAAAAAAAAAAAAATTACTTATAACCCCCAAACAACATCTTTTCTGAAAGCAGAGGCCTTGGTGATTAAAGCAGTGGCTGGTGAAATTTTTTATGCAACATGATTTTACAGTCATTTATTAAATGCAAATTTTCAGGAAAAGAAATACACCAAAAAGAATATTAGTGCACACAAACGCAATACTCAAACTTTATGGTAAAATAATAAAGACAATGTTGCATCGAGTAAACAGATATCAATCATGTCAATATTCAGAAATATGCAGACCCGTGAAACTGCAACAAACTGATACATACTGCCCCTTTCACACGATCGGATCCGCTTGAAAAAAAAACGGACAGGCGGATCTGAGCGGGTCACCCATTGACGTGTCTGGGCAGGTGGATATCAGCGGACACCTGTCTGCCATCTGATAAAATCCACTCCAAACAGATGGATGGCTATACGTTTGCCATCTGTCCAGCGGATCGGATCGGATCGGATGTAAAACGGACATGCTGTGCATTTTCATCCAATCTTCCCATAGAGCAGGGCTTGACAAAATTTGCTTTGAATCTAAGAGCCAGCTAAAAAAAGTACTCTCGAGGGATGAGTGGAATCACTATTCCTTGTTATCGGTTTTCCAATATTTTTTTCCTTTTTGATGTACATATACTGTAATTTGATTGATATTTTTAGATTTTGGTGCTAAAGCCCCTGAAGATTGTTTTGTTACATGAAACGCGTCGGGCCTACAATATGCACCTATATTGGTTACTCATTTTTATATGAATATCATTCCAGTTTATGTTTTCGTTTCATGTACTTTTTACAATTTTATATATGGAGAAGCACTGCTGTACACTTTTTGATGGAGGATATGCTGATGCAACCATGTATCACATCATCTGATTGTTTAGCCCATGTTATTTGAGCGTATCTTTTGTGATCTGTTCAAATTGTAGCAATAAAACCATTTCTTTTAAATTACCATGTCCTCGGCCTCGTGTACCCTCCCTCATTTAAAGTCCCAAACCTTTTCCTTGTTCTGTACCAGATAGGGATGGAGACCTTGGTCTCATTTAAAGTCCCAAACCTCTCTCCTGTATCAAGTAATTAGGGATGGAGGAGGGTCATGGGTGCCTTGGACAAGATAATATATATATGTTAAGTGATCTAGGGGACATGGTTGTCCCAGATGATCCACCTCACTTGGGGGATATACTTATATTAATTTATCTTTTCTATGCATAATTATTGTATTATTTGCTTTGAACTTCCACTGTACCAGGTAATTCAAACTAATTTAACTTTTTTTTTGTGCTTTTCAGCAATCTTATGTATGGTGGATTCAGGTGTCCCTGTGTGGCCTTGGCCGTCCTTCTGCCCGTCAGTCCCCGGGAGCTGCGAGGCACATCAGGGCCCCCTCCCCCCTTCATCGGCCACGGCAGATGCGGGGGTTCGGGCGGGTGTGCCCTCCGTGCGTCGGTGCCACGCCTCCACATCTCACGCGGCCCTTCCATTCGGGTTAAGACGGCGGGGGTGTTGTGTTTTCCATCCCTGTTCGCACGTGGGGAGTAGCGCCTCACCAGTAGCTGTGGGCGGCAGCCGCCGCTGCACTGGACGACGCCTCTCTCCCAACCAGGTGCTTGCAGTGCGTGACGCTGGGAGGAGTCAGTCGGAGGGGGGGTTTCTCTGGGCGCACATAAGGCCCTCATTCAATGCTAGCCGGTCCTTGGCAGCATATGCAGTACACCCAGCATTACTCACGAGCACTTGCTCAAACACTACAGGTAACCTTACTTGGTTCACTTTTCCTCACTCCTTTCACACTGTTATCTCTTTCTCCTGACATTTTGGTTTTGTGCAATGTTTATAATGGCCCTTCGCTTGCTCTCAGTGATCTGGATCCTAACATTCTGCTGGGATTTGATTCTATGGTGATCTATGTACTTTCCGTATCTATTGTATACTTACCCTTATATGTATAATACATACCATCATACTTCTATTTAAAGTGCACTGTCTATAGTGGCCTTTGATCTGCTCTCAGCTATCAGGATTCCAATACCCTGCTGGGATTTGGTTCCATTGACCTATGTACTTTTGTATCTATGTTATATTTACCCGTACATATATAATACATACCATTATACTTTCACTTAAATTTTCATTTGCAGTGCAAGACGTGCCACTTACACTTTTTTATGGTCACATCCTGCTCCTCATGAGGGCTCTTGTGTGTGCTTGTGGACCCCACTCTGGGTGCCTCCTTCCTCAGCTCCCGGGCCTGACGCCTTTGGCATTTGGCGGTCATGGGTCCCATTTGGTTCATTTTTTCCACCATTGCGTAAGTACTCTCGAGGGATGAGTGGAATCACTCTTCCTTGTTATCTGTTTTCCAATATTTTTTTCCTTTTTGATGTACATATACTGTAATTTGATTGATATTTTTATATATTTTTAGATTTTGGTGCTACAGCCCCTGAAGATTGTTTTGTTACATGAAACGCAGCGGGCCTACAATATGCACCTATATCGGTTACTCATTTTTATACGAATATTATTCCAGTTTATGTTTTCATTTCATGTACTTTCTACGATTTTATATATGGCGAAGCATTGCTGTACACTTTTTGATGGATGATATGCTGATGCAACCATGTATCACATCATCTGATTGTTTAGCCCATGTTATTTGGGCGTATCTTTTGTGATCTGTTCAAATTGTAGCAATAAAACCATTTCTTTTAAATTACCATGTCCTTGGCCTCGTGTACCCTGCTCATTTAAAGTCCCAAACCTTTTCCTTGTTCTGTACCAGATAGGGATGGAGACCTTGGTCTCATTTAAAGTCCCAAACCTCTCTCCTGTATCAGCTAAAAAAAAAGTTAGGAGCCAGTTTTTGGTTTTTTTTAGCATAGTGTGGGTTTCAGTGCCCGGGGTAAGGCAAGTAATTTGTGCCCCCCCTAACCCTAACTTACTCACAGCAGAGCAGAAAGTCAATAACTCCAATGTAACATCAGGGTTATAAGCTGGCCAGAAAGAGTGACACAAAAAACCTGTTATAGGGGGAAACTCCTTATGTCTAATGCATCGTGACTGCGGCATGTAAAACACCCTCATCTGCTGCCTAATGGAGCTTAAAGGTGGCCATTGGTGGGTGGCAAAAACATGTCTACTGGAGACATTTTGTACAAGGAGGGAAAAAGGAAAAAACTCCCTGTGTAAAATTTTCTAATTTATTTCAGAAAACAAAATCATGCACTTACATTAAGCTGTGTCATAACTGACACTAGTATATACACCAGCTCAGCTTTAAACATACTAGTGTTGGTTAGGACACCAAATCCTTGTCACTTCCAGGTTTGTCACAAGGGGAGATGGGGGAATGGGTGTGCCTCTATGGTAAGCTGTCCCAGCTGCTTACTGCACTGCGGGGCAGCCAGGGATACCACCACGGACGGTGGCGGAAGTGGTTGGGAGGCCCTTCCCAGCACTGTGAAAGATCGGGCGGCTGTAGAACTGCCTATATCACTTTTACAAAACTGTCAATCCCCAGCTCAAAAAAACAGGGCCCAAGATCATGGTTGCAGCCATGATTTTGTAATAAGCACTTGTTGATACGTTTATACAAAGTACATTGATCAGTAAGTGGCTAAACAGTATGTTTAGGCCAAGTATATCAGTATTACTTGACCATCCCTTTTAGATTGTAAGGAGCAGGGTCCTCTGATATCTCCTGTGTTGAATTGTATTGTAACTGTCTGCCCAGCCAGTGACCCTGTCAGTTCAGGCAACCAGTGTCTTGGAAAAGGTTTTAACCATTTGGGTGAAATGATCTAGGTGCCTGCTGGATTGATGCAAATTATGTAAACCAGTGGATCCCCTGGAATTTCAGCCATTACCATTGGGCATCTGACTGCACTGTTTGACCATTTTTTATTTAGTAGTCAACGTTATTTGGTAAGAGGCTGTGTGATAACTGTTGGTGAAGGACTTCTCTGGTTTATGTTACACTCTTGGAGCACCCTTTCAGGCGGATTATGGTTTTGTCACCCATTGGCCACCCTAAGAGGATTGTTAATGATGGAGTCTCATAAGATCTCTTGAAGGTTTGCACATTTTAGATTAAATTTGGTGTGAAGTTTATTTATTTTTTTTTATATATATATATATATATATATATATATATATATATATATATATATATATATATATATATTTAATTTATTTATTTATTTATTATGTTATGTATAGTGTTGCACTTATTTACCTGAATTTAACCACTTGCCTTCCGCCCACCATCAAATGACGGCGTGGCAGAATGGCTATTGTTCTTGGACGGCGTCATATGGCGTTGTCCCTTTAAGCCGGGATTGCGCGCGTTCGGGCGTGCACATCCCAGCTCTGTTGGTGGCGGCGTGTCCCTGGGACACACCGCGTCACAGACGGGGGTGAACAGCCATTGGTTATGGCTGTTTACCATGTGATCTGATCACAAATGGCACTTTCCCCCATTGGCACGTGCATAAGCGCGATCGGGAGCGCGCTACGTGTGTGCGTCAGTGGCGGCTGTTACCTTGTGATCGGCTGTGATTTACTTCACAGCCGATCACATGCAATGTAAACAGAGCAGTAAGTCACTGTTACCAGCTCTTCTCACACAGTTTCCAGGGTGAGGAGAGAAGAGCTAGGATCAGCGAGTTACTGATCTGTATATCAAAAACACACCCTGTCACTTCACCCCAGCCTCCTCCAATGCACCAGTCACCCTATAAAGTGTACCTGTCATCAGACTGCCATCATAAAGTGCACCTGTCACCCGTCAGTGACCACCGCCAGTCACCCGTCAGTGACCACCGCCAGTCACCCGTCAGTGACCGTCGCACCCATGAGTAAACATCACCTGTAAAAGTCTCAAACATTTGACATCGCCATACTCAGGAGGAGTAGCAGAATGTATTTTGGGGTGTCATTTTTGCTATGTACATGCTATGTGTTGGAAATATCTTATAAATGGACAACTTTGTGTATAAAAAAAAAAAAAAAAAAAAAAAAAAAGTGTTTTCATTTTTTTCCCACATTTTCCAAAAACTACTGGAAAAAAAAATGAACCTTTCAAAAGACTCATTATGCCTCTTAGATTATTCGTTAGGGCGTTTTCTTTCCAGAATGGGTTCATTTTGTGGGCAATTCCATTGTCCTGGTGCTCCAGGGCATTCAAAAATGTGATAAGTCATCATGCATGACATTAGATGTGCAATTTATGTCCCTAGAATACCTGACAGTGCTCTCTGCATATTAAGCCTCTGTATGTGGCCAGGCTGTGAAAAAGTCTCAGACGTGATATCGCCATACTCAGGAGGAGTAGCAGAATGTGTTTTGGGGTGTAATTTGTGGTATGCATATGCTGGGTGTGAGAAATAACCTGTTACAATGACAATTTTGTGGAAAAAAAAAAAAGAAAAATAAATCTTCATTTTGCAAAGAATTGTGGGAAGAAATTACAACTTCAAAAAATTCACCATGCCTCTTACTAAATACTGTGGAATGTCTACTTTCCAAAAGGGGACATTTGGGGGGTATTTGTACTTTCCTGGCTTGTTAGAGTCTCAAGAAATGAGATAGGCCGTCAGTATATCAGGTGTGATTCATTTTCAATGATTAGCACCATAGATTGTAGACTCTATAACTTACACAAGAACCAAATAATATACACTTATTTGGGTTATTTTTACCAAAGATAGGTAGCAGTATAAATGTTGGCCAAAATTTACAAAGAAAAATTACTCATTTGCAAAATTTTATGACAGAAACAAAGAAAAAGGCATTTTTTTCCACAAAATGTTCAATTTTTTTTATTTATAGCACAAAAAATAAAAAAAACCCCTAGTGATTAAATACCACCAAAAGAAAGCTCTATTTGTGTGAAAAAAAGATGCAAATTTCATATGGGTACAGTGTTGCATGACTGAGTAATTGTCATTCAAAATGTGATAGCGCTGAAAGCTGAAAAATGGCCTGGACAGGAAGGGGGTTTTCGTGCCCGGTACTGAGGTGGTTAAATAGAGCAGCTGTTAAAAAAAAAAAAAAAAAAAAACCACACACACAAGCAAACATAACTGAATATCAAAATGACTGATCCAGACATTGGGAGCTGCAGTTACATGCAGATCTCAACTTCTGGAAGGACAAGCCTGGCCACAAGCGCCCTCTGGGTCCTTAACCAATTCTGTTGCTTGGCAAGGACACCCATCTTAGTAAAAAAAAAAAAAATAAATAATTGGATTTAAATTCAGCTGCCTATGTCTCTGGATCCTTAGATAATTTTGGACAGAAAGGAGAAGATGGGGGGGGGGGGGGGGGGAA
>BLSH010481566.1:8680-37951 GCA_018402905.1 Glandirana rugosa
GAGTGGAACAGTGCGCATTCCCCCCCCTCGGCGCGCGCATTCCCCCCTCGGTGTGCGCATTCCCCCCACACACAGGACAATAGCGAGCAGTATGAGCACACAGCACACACCCATAGGCTGGAAACAATAGATAAAGATGTATGAAGATCCCCAATGAATGGAGATCATACTCACCGAACAAGGTGAGAGCCATGGCTGCACCCTGACAAAGCCCGGGGCTGGGGCCGCCTCACATGGGCTCAGTCCGTGAGGATGGAGAGGCTGCAGGAGGAGGAAGAAGAGATGAAAGTTATGATGAGCTCCTCATAAATCATGGCCAGGTGACAGGCGCCCCGTGTACACGGAGGAGGGATGGAGGGGGAGGACGTACCGCACACAGGGAAGGGGGGAGAGCCGGAGTCTGGCTGTCTCAGGAGACGGGCTCTCTGAATGGACGCCTCGCAGAGGTCGCAGTCACGCCGCATCCTTCAGGATCCCGGCCGCCATCTTGCTTCCCCCACATGACCAGCTGCGGCTCCTCACATACAGGCGGCGGCGGCGGTCAGGCTGGCGGCTGCCTGGGTTGTCCTGGCAACAGGAAATCCGCGCTACCTCTGGAGCTCGCCTGCTATCATGTCCTCTCCCCTGAGAGCGCCGGCTTCCTCCAGGAGGGGGAGCTGTGACAGGACCAGAGCCGGCCTATGTGTGCAGTCAGTAAAGTGCACCTGTCAGGAGAGAAGCATGGAGGCGGCCATGCAGGGTGACCAGCTGTCCATGAAGTCTACATAGGTGGTGACAATGCAGACCCGGAAATAAATTAAAAGTGTCATTCGTTTTAATTACATTTGGCAATAACTCGTGTATGAGAAATGACCGCCATCCCCCAAACACGATATTGCACTAACCCTGTAGGTAAATAAGAGAACCAGAACCTTCAGAGGTTAGGACCAGAGCACTTTTTGCAATTCCACACTGCGTCGCTTTAACTGACAATTGCGCGGTCGTGCGACGTTGTACCCAAACTAAATTTGCGTCCTTTTTTTCCCCACAAACAGAGCTTTCTTTTGGTGGTATTTGATCACCTCTGCGTCATTTCTGATCACCGCTATAAACAAAAAGAGCGTCAATTTTGCAAAAAAAAAAAAAAAAAATTTCTTTTTGCTATAATACATAACCAAAAAACTCATTTATTTTACGATTTATATTCTTCCTCATATTTTTGGTAAAAAATAAAAATCGCAATCAGCGTTTATTGATTGGTTTGCGCAAAAGTTGCCGCGTTTACAAACAATGAGAATTAATTTCTAGCGTTTTTACAATTTTTTTTTTTTTTTTTACTAGTAATGGCGGCGATCTGCGATTTTTATCGGTACTGTGATATTGCAGCGGACATGTCAAAAATTTTTGACACTTTTTTTGGGACCAATGACATTTATACAGCGATCAGAAATGTAAATGTCCACCGATTACTGTATAAATGTCATTGGCAGTGAAGGGGTAACCTGCAGGGGGAGATCTAGGGGTTAACTGTGTTCCTTAGGCGTGTTCTAACTGTGAGGGGGCTGGGCTACCATGGGCATAAGAGATCTAACTGATCCCAGTGACAGGGATCAGTAGATCTCTTACATGCCTCCTGACAGAGCGGGGAACCGCCGTGTTTACATCGGCAGTTCCCCGTTTTTCTTTGCCAGGCAATCGCGGCTCGCAGGCGGAGATCGAGTCCGCCCGAGCCGTGGCCACACTTCTGTAGACGCTGCCACTCTGCAGCAGTAAAAGTACGCGAGCCGGTCTGGAACCGGTTAAAGCAGAACTCTGGTGTGACGAAAGCGGATATCAGATCACTTCCCTCCTCACTAACTGGTGACAGAGGACCCCCCGATCTCACACCGCACTTGTCACTAACGTAACAATACCATTCTCAGCTGCTTCCAGCACAAAGATTTTTCCAGCTTGTGAGACCGCCAAGTGTCAGCAGCCTGAGAGCGATTGTTACCGGGCTAATTCAAAGGATAAACCCTTTCACCGCCACCACTTCTGGATAACGGCTAAAAGACCCGAAGTCTTATCAATACCAATTAGATTTTATATTAATCACCTGTAACACACACTGTCACCACAGACAGGAATATTCAGATGATTTATCATAAACAGTAGCACTCTTCAAAGGAACAGGTTCATTATAGTTTGCATTAAGAGCTTAAGGGACAAGATTAACACTTTTCAGAATAAGGTTTAATAATGAAAAGGTCAAAATTGGTGCAGATAAAATATTTACAGAAAAATGGTGTTACAAAGCAATTGGAGAATAATATACAGCAGCAAAGAGATAAGGCAGATTTGAAGGGGAGAAAGATACTTGCAGTTAAATATCCATGATTGATCAGAGATTGGTCGATGAGTCCACGGGTTCTCAAATGGTTGTTCTTTGATGGTAAAGTGAGAACTGAGCATTGTCCGGTCTATTCTCTTTTTCTCTGGAAGCAAAGGGGTGGGGCCATATGCCCCTGACCACTCACAAGGGTAAGGAGGGCCCGTGGGCTGTCCATGGCGGACCGTGGAATAACAACCCTCCCTGATATGCAATTTGCTGTATCAAAATCATATCTCGGGATATGATCTCAGTGCAGAGCCAACATTAAGGAATTCGAGCTCAGCATGAAAGTTGCATTTCAGTAAGTCCAAACACGACAGATTTGTCACTATCCATTACCCTGGGAAGACGAGAAACTATCAGTGGTTCCCCATATGATCAGACTTATCGATGTTTGGGTTCATTTTGTTCAGTATGAGTTATGAAACGTGTAAATTCTAAGCTTAAGATTGATTAAGGGTCTCTAGTAAGGTCATAGCTGCCTGAGTGTTTGTTTTATGACCTTTCATTATCTCCAGGCATCATGTGCTATCTCTTAATTGATCTGATTTCTTTGTTTATGATCAGGCCTGGCACACACAGCCAGACCTCTTGGAACCTTGTCAGATGACCCCAGAATTTCTAAACTGGCGGGAGGGGGAAGAGGGTTTTTTCATTGCAGGGTGGCTGTCTCCTTAAAGCTGAAACCGTCATGGAGTACGTTTGACAAAATGGCTGCAAGTGTTGTGTGTCCCGCACGTGATATCATTACATCCGGGTTCTGCAAAAAATCCCTCATTAGTACACCCCCTACACTAAACAGTTATTACATTTGTGAAACTTCTTAACTCTGAAAAGATATGCCCAATTTAATTTAAAGTAAGGGGTTTCTCTAAATTAAAAAGATGTATTTTGCTAAGGAGTCAGTGATTACATCATATCCTTTTCTCTCTCTTTACACGATCCTCAAACTACATTTCCCATCAGGCATTGCACATTTCAATGAATGTGGGAGGTACACTAGGACTGTACTGTAAATGTGAACAAGCCCACTTCAACATGAATCACACCCCTCATTCTGCAGCCAGGCCCACTAACCAGTAACACACACAATATGTGTCTTCTCTCCCCTCCAGTCACAAGAAGATAAACATATTGCCCTTACTTTCTGTAATCATTACTGATCTGTACACACATCTCATAATAATATATTATACACACTGTACTCTGCTGTAATGCACTATTAGAAATATTCCTCCTCCTCCTGATTTGAAATCTTTCTAGCAGCAATCAGTGCTGGTATGGTGTATGAGAACATCCCTATCCGCACCACAGAAAGAGCCGGGCCGTGATGCTTTACATCAGCATGGGGGACAAGTAAATGTCCGCATAAGAAAAAAACAAAAAGGTGCAGCCCTAACTTACTAATCAATATCACAATAATGGTGGAATCCTCGAATGTATGGAAATCTCAATACACTTCACTATCACCACAATACCGGCCTCTGTGAGATGTAACGTCACACATAATACACATCACACTGAAAATAAGACGTAAAAATGAAACTTTGCAGGGATGGTGGAAACCCCTCCTACAGATATATGGAAGTATACGGTGTCAGTAAACAGTGCGGTCTCACCAGTGACAACCAGTGGCGCTTATAAGTGCCCATCAGTGCGGTCACACCATGCCCATCAGTGCCGCTTATCAGTGCGGTCACACCAGTGCCGCTTATCAGTGCCCATCAGTGCGATCACACCATGCCCACCAGTGCCGCTTGTCAGTGCTCATCAGTGTGGTCACACCAGTGCCGCGTATCAGTGCTCATCAGTGCGGTCACACCAGTGCCCACTAGTGCAGTCACACCGTGCCCACCAGTGCAGCTTATCAGTGCTCATCAGTGCGGTCACACCGTGCCCACCAGTGCCGCTTATCAGTGCGGTCACACCAGTGCTGCTTATCAGTGTGGTCACACCAGTCCCGCTTATCAGTGTGGTCACACCAGTGCAGCTTATCAGGGCGGTTACACCGTGCCCATCAGTGCCGCTTACCAGTGCTCATCAGTGCAATCACACCGTGCCCACCAGTGCCGCTTATCAGTGCTCATCAGTGTGGTCACACCATGCCCACCAGTGCTGCTTATCAGTGCTCATCAGTGCGGTCACACCGTGCCCACCAGTGCCACTTATCAGTGCTCATCAGTGCGGTCACAGCAGTGCCGCTTATCAGTGCGGTCACACCAGTGCTGCTTATCAGTGCCCATCAGTGCGGTCACACCCTGCCCACCAGTTCCGCTTGTCAATGCTCATCAGTGCGGTCCCACCAGTGCCCACCAGTGCCGATTGTCAGTGCGGCCACACCAGTGCTGCTTATCAGTGCTCATCAGTGCAGTCACACCGTGCCCACCAGTGCCGCTTATCAGTGCTCATTGTTGTGGTCACACTGTGCCCACCAGTGTTGCTTATCAGTGCGGTCACACCAGTGCCGCTTATCAGTACTCATCAGTGCAGACACACCGCGCCCACCAGTGCCGCTTATCAGTGCTCATCAGGAGGAGGAGGAGGAAGGAGGAAACCACCTCTATGGGTGGCACAGACCAGGGGCTGTGAGACCCCCTCCACCCACTACAGCCCAGCAGGCAGAAATAAAAATGCTGCTTACCAGTGCTCATCAGTGCAATCAAACCGTGCCCACCAGTGCCGCTTATCAGTGCTCATCAGTTCGGTCACACCGTTCCCACCAGTGCTGCTTATCAGTGCTCATCAGTGCGGTCACACCATGCCCACCAGTGCTGCTTATCAGTGCTCATCAGTGTGGGCACACCGTGCCCACCAGTGCCACTTATCAGTTCTCATCAGTGCGTTCACAGCAGTGCCGCTTATCAGTGCGGTCACACCAGTGCCGACCAGAGCCGCTTATCAGTGCAGTCACACCAGTGCCGCTTATAAGTGCCCATCAGTGTGGTCACACCGTGCCCATCAGTGCAGTTACACTGTGCCCATTAGTGCTGCTTATCAGTGCTCATCAGTGCAGTCACACCGTGCCCACCAATGCCGTTTATCAGTGCTCATCAATGCAGTCACACCAATGCCCACCAGTGCTGCTCATCAGTGCTGTCACACCAGTGCCCACCAGTGCTGCTTATCAGTGCTCATCAGTGCAGTCACACCGTGCCCACCAGTGCCGCTTATCAGTGCTCATTGTTGTGATCACACTGTGCCCATCAGTGTTGCTTATCAGTGCCGTCACACCAGTGCCGCTTATCAGTGCTCATCAGGAGGAAGGAGGAAACCACCTCTATGGGTGGCACAGACCGGGGGGTTGTGAAACCCCCTCCACCCACTGCAGCCCAGCAGGCAGAAATAAAAATGCCTGCTGGCTGTTAGAAAACTACAGGAAGGCGGGTACAAGACCGCTGGCTGAGGATACAGGACGGAGAACGGCCAGCGGTCTTGCAAACAGGAAATCACAGGGGAATAACGTTTTTTTCAGCAAGTTCAGCAGGCTAATACAGAGGAACTACAGAGCTCAGCAGAAGATGGATGGCATAGTTGGTGAAGGTAGAAGATCAGCAACAAGGACATGGAAAAAAGTTTTTTCCTGGAGTTCTGCTTTAAAACCGAGCTCCACCCAAAAGGGGTGCTCTGCTTATTTGCACCCCCTCCCCCTCCACTGCTACATTTGGCACTTTTTTGGGTGGGGGGAGGGGTACCTGGCTTTGACAGGTTCCCCCTTCCACTTCCAGGTAAGATTGTTCCCAGTGTTTCCAGACCCTCCTCCTTACCCCCGCTGCCCCCAGGACACATACAGGTCCCAGAATTCTGGAGAGACCATTCTGAACGTGCATCGTAACTCGTGTATGCGCAGTAGGAAATCGGTTGTGAAACCTAAAACCTTCACAGCCAGTTTCCCTTAGTGAAAATGCCAGCGCCTGCACCCAAAGCCGATTGACGAATCAGCTTGGGATGCCAACATCGCTGGATCCCAGGACAGGTAAGTGTCCTTATATTAAAAGTCAGCAGCTACAGTATTTGTAGCTGCCAACTTTTAATCTGTTTTGCTCAGACTGGAACTCCTCTATAAGGCTAGGTTCACAATATTGTGAATTGGATGCGGGCTCCCCTCGGTTATCAGGGCTCCCCAAGCAGAGTCAGGGCTGTGTGCTGGTCCAGGCAGGTGGGCGGATTCCAACTCCATTTTCACGATCTTTCAGGAGCCTGGACCGGCTCTGTGATGTCCCCTGACAGAACAAACTGCACTCCTGTAATCCACAGCAGAGGTACAGCCAAACAAGCTTCGGCTGTACTTTTCCTTTAGGCTGCAGTCACATATCAGCGCATTGAATCGTAGACAGATTTGCAGCGAATCTGCCCGCGATTTGATAGCGCCGATATGTGAATGGCAAAACACGGAATGCATATTTGAGATGCCATTCATTTGAATGATAGCTCAAAACGCGGTGCGGGTCTGCCGTGATTGTCGGGCGATAAAGCGTGCTGCAAAAGCGGCAACCCACATCACGGAACGCACGTCACCCAAAGATAGTTCAGAAGCTACTCTGGGGCAACATGCGTCCCGCGATGCGGGTTGCCGTGATTGCAGCAAGCTTTATCACTCAACAATCGCGGCAGACCCGCACCGCGTTTTGAGGTATCATTCAAATGAATGGCATCTCAAATATGTGTCCCAGGTTTTACCATTCACATATTGGCACTGTCAAATCGCGGGCAGATTCACATAAAATCTGCCTGCGATTCCATATGCTGAGATGTGAATGCAGCCTAAGGATGCTTTCACACAGGCGATCAGATCAGGTCCGTCTGTCAGTTTTTCAGGCGAACATGAACAGACCCTCCAGTCTCCTCTATGGAGCAGGGGATGTCAGCTTACACATGTCCGCTGACAACCCGTCATCATCGGATCCGATTCTGCCCCCACAATCCAGATAGATGGTGGTCCTATTTTCCATCCATCTGGCAGGTCAGATGAAAACGGACAAGCGGTCCATTTCCAACAGATTTCTCCATAGAGGAGAGCAGGACTGTGTCAGTCTCCACTCTGCATAGTGAACAGGATCTGTCATCTGCCTGCTTATCCCCCGCTGATGGGGTTGCCACATCATCCCTTTAATCCAGGACACATATTAATTACCCAGGTTCTGTGGCTGATTAAGGTGGTAATTAAACTCACTTGGTGCCTCATCTGCATTAAATTAGCCTCAGAACCTGTGTAATTCATATGTGTCCTGGATTAAAGGGATGATGTGGCAACCCTACCCGTTGGGCAAGCAGAATTTGCAAGATGGAGGCGCCCGTGTGAAAGGGGCCTTAAAGTATGACTAATGGCAAAACTTTTTTTGTTTTGGATAGAGTAGAGAGGGATTAGAACCCCTGTCAGCTTTAATTGCAGTCTGTGTCCCCATTAAGGAAATTCCCCCTCTCTATTTGTCCTGTTTACCATTATGATTGAAAGTGAAAGTAAAAGAAGTTACACAAATTTTGGGTTGTCCCCAGAAAAGTTATAGAGGGGAAATCTTCCAATGGGGGTCCCCAGAGGATTTCCTTTATTTCCTATCACTTCCTCTTTGACTATGGGACAGGAAGTGAATGGAAATATCCGCAATGGGACACAGATGGCAAAAAGTAATCTGACAGGGATTATAACCTTCTCTTGCTCTATCCAAAATGAAAAAATAAAAGTTTTGCCTATAGTTCTACTTTAACCACTTGCCCTCTGGAAGGTTTTATCCCCTTCATGACCAGGCCATTTTTGCTATTTAGCACTGCGCTGCTTTGACAATTGTGTAGTCATGCAACACTGTACCCAAAGAAAATTTAAAACATTTTTTTTCACACAAATAGAGCTTTCTTTTGGTGGTATTTAATCGCCACTGTTTTTTTTTTTTGAGGTATAAGTGAAAAAAAATCGAAAATTTTGAAGAAAAAAATGTTTTTCTTAGTTTTTGTTATAAGATTTTGCTAATAAATAATCTTTGTTAATACGTTTAGGCCAAAATGTATTCTGCTACATTTCTTTGATAAAAATAACCCAAATCAGTGATATTTAGTCTGTGTAAAGGCTATAGAGTCTACAAACTATAGGATATATATAGTTGAAAATTGATCAGTCCTGATGTACTGATGGTCTGTCTCATTTCTTGAGGCCCTAAAATGTCAGGACAGTATAAATACTCCCCAAATTACACCTTTTTGGAAACGCTCCAAAACACATTCTGCTACTCTTCCCGTGTATGGCGATACCACACGTGGGGGACTTTTTCACAACCTAGTCACATAGAGGGGCCCAAAATCCAAGGAGCACCTT
This sequence comes from Glandirana rugosa, assembly GCA_018402905.1. Taxonomy (NCBI): domain Eukaryota; kingdom Metazoa; phylum Chordata; class Amphibia; order Anura; family Ranidae; genus Glandirana; species Glandirana rugosa. The sequence continues at coordinate 17,335 of BLSH010481566.1, forward strand.
CAGGTATCCTAGGGGGATAAATTAGGTATGGCACTACCCCTGAAGGGGTTGCAAGTGAAAGGGTTCCCCACTGCTGCACAGCCAGTCACTCAGCATTTTCTTCTTTCATCCGGACACAGAAATCAGTGTTTGTCTTGTTTTTCTATTTTTATTAGGGGATGATAACTTGGATGGGGTAAAGAATTATGAGATGCCCAGTGTGACAACAACTTAACTTTCAAGGGCACTTCCTCCCTATTTACAGACTCCTCTTCAGTCTTCCACCTGCACATACTTTGTTACTCTTTTGCACAGCTTCAGTACAGTACAATACAGCAACAGCCCATTATGGGCAGCAGGAACTCTCAGTCACTTGAAAAGTAGCACATATGGAGTGAAACAGCATATAAACTCTCCTTCTGCTTCCCTGTGGCCACTGATCCTAGTTCCACTGCTTACAGAAAAAGCTAGCCCACCTGGCTGCCACCAGCCGCACCTGGCTGTCTTCCTGTTCCTAGTCCTCCTGACTCACATGCACATGGAGATTCCCCAGGGCAAGGTTTGATGAAGACTTGGCACACCACTGTCTTCAAGAGAGCACTGCTACAGCTGACAGTCTCTCCCCTTGTCTGTCCCTGCACCGTGCTGATCTACTCACTGTCTCTCCTTGCTCACTCCGCTGCCGCTCTGGCTTGAATTCCTCCAACTGCCTCCTGTGGTGGGATCCTTCCAGGCCAGCCTCCCGAGCTCCAGCCCGAGATAAACCTCCCGGTTGGGGGTCCCTCAAGGGCCACCGACAACCTCCCTCAGCACTGCTTCTCCATCTTCCACCCGACAGTATATTTGGACACAGGCACAATTTTAGTTTTTCCAGGTACTTACCAAAAGATATTCAAGCTATAGTTATATATAGGATATGCGCTGAAAGTTCACACTCTCAGGTTTAAGTTGAGGGTATGCACATCCAAATCGGAGGAAGGGTTTAGGAATTACAGCTCTTAAGAATAGCCATACACCATTTTCAAGGGACCAAAAGTAATTGGACAACTGAATCAAAAGCTGTTTCATGGCCAAGTGTGGGATACTTCTTTGTTATTTCTTCATCAGTTAAGCAGGTAAAATGTCTGGAGTTGATTCTAAGTGTGATATTTGCATTTGGAATCTATTGCTGTGAACCTACATCATGCATTCAAAGGAGCTGTCCTTGCAAGTGAAACATGCCATCGTAAGGCTTCAAAAACGAAACAAATCCATCAGAGAGATAGCAGCAACATTAGGAGTGGCCAAATCAACAGTTTGGTACATTCTGAGGAAAGAAGAACGCACTGGTGAGCTCAGCAACATAAAAAGACCAGGACACCCAAAACAGGAGAGAGCAATACACTACGACATGGTCCTATTGGAACATGGTTGTCTATTCAGATGAGGGTAAGGCACTGCTGCAGAATTATTCTGATGGCTGAAGTCTACCCACTCTCTGCTTAATCTGGTGAACACACCCCATCGCGCTGGTTACCCATTCATCTTCATTATATATTTTTTTCTCTCTCTTTCTCCTCCCCCAACCCATCTCCCCCTCTGACACTTGTGAGCATCCCTCTGCTCTCCCACCTCTCATACATTTTCCTCCTTTCTCTTCTATGAAACACCAAGACATCCACCTGGATAAGTCTACGTAATGCCTCCCGCAGTTAGTCAGGAGCCACCGGGACGGAAACTTACCTGCTACATTTCTTTGAGATTTGTATAACTTACGTTTGTTATTCAAAATAACCTTATCACATGTAAGGAAAAGGTCTACTACCTTTATTGTTCTGTTCTGATGGATACACCACTCTGTCTATATGAATAAAGAATTTGAAAAAAAAAAGGCCTGGACATCCACGGAAGACAACAGTGGTGGATGATCGCAGGATCCTATCTATGGTAAAGAAAAACCCATTCCTAATATCCAGACATGTGAAGGACACTCACCAGGAGGTGGGGCATATCATTGTCAAAGCTCACAATCAAGACTTCACGAGAGCAAATACAGAGGGTTCACCAAAAGGTTCAAACCATTCATAAGCCTGAAAAATAGAAAAGCCAGATTAGACTTTGCCAAAAAAAATCTAAAAAAAACAGACCAGTTCTGGAAAATCATTCTTTGGATGGATGAAACTAAGATTAATCTGTACCAGAATGACGGGAAGAAAAAAGTGTGGAGCAGGCTTGGAACAGCCCATGATCCAAAGCACACAACGTCATCTATAAAACATGATGGAGCTAGTGTGATGGAAGGGGCATGGTAATGGAATGGGCATGCATGGCTTCCAGAGGCACTGGGTCATTGGTGATTATTGATGATGTGACAGAAGACAGAAGCATCCGGATGAATTCTGCATTGTATCTCTATATACTGTCAGCCCAGATTCAGGCAAATGCAGCAAAGTTGATTGGACGGCGCTCCACAGTACAGATGGACAATGATCCAAAACACACTGCAAAAGCAAACCAGGAGCTTTTGAAGGAAAAGAAGTGGAATATTCTGCAATGGCCGATTCAATCACCTGATCTCAGCCCAATTGAGCATGCATTTCACTTGCTGAAAGCAAAACTAAAGGCAGAAAGACCCACGAACAAAGAACAACTGAAGACCGCCACAGTTATATCCTGGCAAAGCACCAGAAAGGAGGAAGCCCAGTATTTGGTAATGTCCACGGGTTCCAGACTTCAGCCAGTGATTGCCAGTATAGAATTCTCAACAAAATATTAAAAGTGAACATTTATTTATGATTATATTAATTTGTCCAATTACATCTGAGCCCCTGAAAATAGGGGGGACTGTGTATAAAAATGGTTGCAGTTCCTAAAATTTGTGAAATTTATATTCAACCCCTTGAATTAAAGTTGACAGTCTGCACTTCAAATTAATTTGGATTGGTTTTTTTTCAGGGGTGGAAAATGCAGTTTTCTCTTTTGCAGACTCTGTTAGTTGTATCTGCCAATAACCTTTAGTCAGGTCTAACATAGTTATGTACTGGGCACTACCCAACCTATCAACAAGCTCGTCAACCTGAGGTATTGGGTATGCATCAAATTTGGACACGCTGTTAAACATTCTGAAATCATTGCAAAACCTTATCTGTCAGGGAACGTCTGTGAGCAGTTTGCATGGAATGCCTATTCCTCTTCGCAGGTGCCCTGGAGAGCACGTGCGTGGGCGCGTGTGGGAATGCGGCAGGTGCGTGGGCACGACGCTACTGGCGCAAAACAGGCCATTTAAACTGGACAGCACCATGCAGCTGGTGCTGTCCATTCTACAGCGTGTCGGTGTTCTAGTGTGCCAGATTCTCTGATTACCTGTTTCCTGCGACCCGGCTCGTCCTGACCTTTTCTGACCTCTGCCTGCACGGACCCCCAGCTTGCCCACAACGACTCTTCTGCCTGCACCTTCTTCTGCCAGCTAGTTGCCAGCCCAGCCTGTATCACCACTCTACCTACCTGCATGAGCCACAAAAGAACCTCTCACACCACCAGCAGTGAACCAGTCCAGCCCTCATGCCCCCTGTGCTTCAGAACTCCTTGTCTGCTCTACCAGGGGTTCCCGAACCAGGGCCGTAAGAGTGGTTGCTCCCTGCATAAGACAGACTCTGTTAGGAACCATCCATGGCCATTGGCAGGACCGTGCGCGGGCGTGCGTCTTGCACCTGTGCACGCGCTTGTGCTCGTGTGCGCGCGTATGCGCTGGCGCCAAAACAGCCATTTAAGCAGACAGCACCCTGCAACCAGTGCTGTCCGTTCTACAGTGTTCCTGTATCCTGTGACCCTGCATTTATTCTGAAAAGAGTATCTGTGACCCCGGCTTTCCTTGGACTTTTTTTGCTTTCTGCCTGCCCTGACCCCGGCCTGTCTACGACTACTCTTAGCCTGCTCCTTTGTTCCTCTGCTGCCGGCACGTTGCCGACCCTGCCTGCACCTGACCATCCACCTGCCTGATCCTTTTGTACCGGCCTGTTACCGACCCGGCCTGCATCACCATTCTTCTGTCTGCACGAGTTCCAGTGGACCCTCAGCTACCACCAGTGACCAAGTCCAGCCCTCGTGCCCCCCTGTGCTCCAGAACTCCCTGTCTCCACTACCAGGGGTTCTCGAACCAGGGCCGTAAGAGAGGTTGTCCACTGCACAAGTCAGACTCGACCACCAGGTACATGACAGTAATGGGCAGCCATGTCCGAGTCTGCACAGGGGACCTCTCCCATGGATGACTTGTGTGTGCATCTGGCCGGCCTCACTCAAGCTGTGAAGAATTTGCAGGAAGTGAGAGTCCAGGGGCTCTCCATGTCAGCTCCAGCCAGTCCCGGCCAGTCTACCCCACGCACCATTGTGACTCACAGAGCCCAAGGTGCCCATGCCAGAGCGGTTTTCAAGGGACCACAGGAAGTTCCGGGCCTTCCGTAACTCCTGTGAACTATATTTTGCCCTCCAGCCACTGACCTTTTTGCTGGAAGCAACTAAAGTGGGACTCGTGATCTCCCTGCTCCTGGAGGAGCCACAAGCATGGGCTCACTGCCTTCTGGAACAGAAGGCCCCAGAAACCACCAGTCTGGACCGTTTTTTTCAAGCAATGGCTCAGCTCTACGAGGACCCCCACCTAGCGGCCACGGCGGAAGCAGCTCTTCGCGCCCTGCAACAAGGCCGCTGCACAGCGGAGGAGTATGTCTGAATACCAGCACTGGAGCGCTGACACAGCCTGGAATGATGCAGCCCTCTGTTACCAATTCAGGCTGGGCCTCTCAGAGCCGCTCAAGGACGAGCTGGCCCACGTCGGGGTGCCTCATACCCTAGACGCCCTGATCAATCTGGCCAATCAGATTGATCGTCACCTGCGGGAACGCAGAGCTGAGAGGTCCACAGGGCCTGCACGCCTCACCTGGATGATGCCCAAAGTACCCAGCTATCCTGGCCCTAGTCCGGCTGCCTCTTCCTCCTCCGCTTCACCAGACCACTCCGAACCTATGCAGATCGGGCTTCTCCGCCCGTCACTAACCCCAGAAGAATGTCAGAGGCATGGCACACAGCCTCTGCCTATATTGTGGAGGGCCTGGGCACCTGGTGAGAAATTGCCCTGCTAAGACCGGTAAGTGTGCTACTCCTACCCGGGAAAGACTGATATATATGCCAAGTGACAAAGCTCACCTTGTCCTTTCTCTCTCCTTACAGCTTCCCGGCGGGAATATCCCAGTGCTGGCTATCCTTGATTTGGGAGCATGCAGCTGCTTTGTTGATGCCACCTTCGCAGCTAACCACCAGATTCCACTGACCATCCCACATCCCATGGTTGTCCAGCTGGCCGATGGAACCACCATCAAGTCTGGCAACGTCACTCAGTAAACCATCCCTGTACCTGCCAAGATGGTGTGGTGTCACCTGGAATTCCTGCTGCTGGACGCCATTGCGTCCTCTCTATTCCCAGTCATCTTAGGCCTTCCCTGGCTCCAGATGCACAACCCCCACATTGACTGGGCAACAGGGGAAGTACGGTTCAGTTCTCCCTACTGCCTCCTCCATTGCCTGCCACAACCTTCAGAAGTCCCACCGTCCATGCTCTATATGGACACTGAAAACGACCAGGACACCCGCCTGGCTGTACCTGTACCCTACCATGACTTCCTGGACGTTTTTAGTAAGAAGGTGGCTGATGTCCTCCCACTGCACAGGTCCTATGACTGTCCAATTGACCTCCTACCCGGAGCTGAGGTTCGGCCAAATTTTCCTCTTGTCCGAGGTGGAGTTAGTAGCCCTCAAGGCTTACCTTGACGAGAGCCTGGAAAAGGGGTTCATCAGACCCTCCACCTCGCCAGCAGGAGCGGGATTTACTTTGTTGAAAAAAAGGACCACTCCCTCAGGCCCTGTATTGATTACCGGGATCTTAATAGGATCACCATCAAGAACCGGTACCTCCTGCCTCTGGTCCCAGAGCTCTTTCAGAGGTTAGGAACCGCTGCTGTGTTCACAAAGCTGGATCTCCATGGGGCGTATAGTCTCATCCGCATACGGGAAGGGGATGAGTGGAAGACGGCCTTCCGAACTCGGTTTGGTCACTACAAGTACCTTGTTATGCAGTTAGGACTTTGTAATGCCCCTGCTACGTTCCAGCATCTGGTGAACGATATCTTTAGAGACTATCTAGACCAATTCGTAGTGATCTATCTGGATGATATCCTGATTTTCTCCCCTTCCTTGGAAGAGCACTGCAGGCACGTGATGTGTGTGCTTAACTGCCTACGGCAACATGGCCTATAGGCCATGGGGGTATGGCCCTGAGGAAAGTTCCTGGAAACCAGAAACGAATATTCATGCAGAGGAATTAATCTGATCCTTTAAAAGGAACCGCCCGGAAAGAAGGCTGACCCTTGGGGGGAGCAATGTCAGGGAACGTATTTGAGCAATTTGCATGGAATACCTATTCCTCTGCACAGGTGCGCGGGCACGTGCGTGACGCTACTGGCGCCAAACAATCCATTTAAACCAGACAGCACCAGGCAGCCACTGCTGTCCGTTTAACAGCATGTCCATGTTCTAGTGTGCCAGATTGTCTGATTACCTGTTTCCTGTGACCCGGCTTGTCCTGACCTTGTCTGATCTCCGCCTGCACCGACCCCCAGCTTGCCCACAACGACGCTTCTGCCTGCACCTTCTGTACCGCTTTGCCAGCTGGTTGCCGACCCAGCCTGTATCACCACTCTACCTACCTGAACGAGCCATGAAAGGACCTCTCACATGACCAGCAGTGAACCAGTCCACCCCTCGTGCCCCCCTGTGCTCCAGAACTCCCTGTCTGCTCTACCATGGGTTCCCGAACCATGGCCGTAAGAGTGGTTGCTCCCTGCATAAGACAGACTCCCCCACCAGGTGCGGGACATTATCGTTCCATCTGGTTTTGGGACCAATACAATGGGACTGGACCAGTCACTGTGGGATTCCTCTATCATGTCCAGCTCTAACATGTTCTTTATTTCATTTGCAACTGCTTCGCGCCTGGCCTTGGGTATTCTATAGGGCTTTACATTTACACGGACACCTGGTTCCATAATTATGACACGCTGTATAACTGTGGTCAGTCCGGGCAAGTGAAAGAAAAAGCCTCTAGTCTTACTCACAAATTCTTTAACGTCCTTCTGTTGGGCCACTGACAAGGTTTCAGTTATGGGCACTTCTGGAGTCACAGGGGGTATGCCCTTTTGGGGGCGTTGGCATTGCCAGTAAAGTCTCTCTGTCCTTCCAAGGTTTAAAGAGATTAACGTGATATATTTGCTCTGGTTTCCTTTTCCCTAGCTGGTAAACTTTCTAGTTTACTTCCCCTGCTCTTTCCACAATTTCAAAGGGACCTTGCCACTTTTCTAGGAATTTACTCTCGACTGTGGGGACTAGTACCAGCACTCTATCACCAGGAATGAAGACCCGGGTTTTGGCTCCCCGATTATAAACCCTTCTCTGAGCCTCCTGGGCTTGATCCATATGTTCCCGTACCAGCGGCATAACAGCAGCGATTCTATTTTGCATCAGTGAGATATGCTCGGTGACGCTTCTATAAGGCGTGGTCGCTCCCTCCCACATTTCTTTTGCAACATCTAGCAACCCCATGGGATGTCTACCATACAGTAGTTCAAAAGGGGAGTAATCTGTAGATGCCTGAGGTATGACAAACATGAGGTATGGCAGCAAGAAATCCCAATTTCTCCCATCTTTGTCCACCACCTTTTTAACATGCTTTTGAGCATTTTGTTAAACCTCTTCACAAGACCATCAGTTTGCGGGTGGTAGGAAGCGGTACGGAGATGGGAAATTTTTAACAACTTACACAATTCTTTAGTGACTCCGGACATAAAGGGAGTGCCTTGATCTGTCAAGTGTCGAGTGCCTGGATGGTGAACTCCAGTGGACCACAAAATCTGGTCAAGGTGGCTGGTAAAACCTGGACCGGATTCCACCTTAGTCCACTGCAAATGAACACATGCGAGGCGACACGTATCGCCCATCGATCACCTTGACTCGTATAACGTTACACCAGTCACAAGTTTGGGGTTGGGAGGTGACCTGTAACTGAAGTGAAATTGTACCAGAGATCAGGTCCCCTGCCCTGCCTGACAGGGCTGTCCTTAGCGACAGTGTTGTAGTATCCTTGGACTGGATGGACAGAAATATAAACTGTTAAGGCCTCCTTTCACACGGCCATTGTGATCAGGCCCGCCTGTCAGTTTTTCAGGTGAACCTGATCAAAAGGTCCATTCATCTCTATGGACAGGCATATGGAAAAGTCAGTTTACACCTGCCTACCTCCGTGTCTGATCTGGATGTATGATCGGGATTAATAGGGCTAGACTGGCCAACTCTGCAAAAATGCTGCATGTGTCCTGAATGAACCCCAGCTTGCCAGCACCTGTACTTAAACCATAATCACAGAAGTACTTATTGATGGTGTGCTGCAGCTGGTGCAGCCTCTGCAGCATGGCCAACATTGACTTCCACCACATAAGGGTATCACAGATGAGGCAGTTGGCAGGCAGCTGATGTTGCATTGCATTTCTTTCAGGTTGAACAGGTGTTGCCATCTAAATTGGCCACAGACCCCTCTAGCCTGACAAAGGACCTCCTGGAAAGCAATGTCTTTCATAATGAACTGCTGTACCACCAGGTTGAGGACATGTGCTACAGTGTTTCCCCGAAAATAAGACTGGGTCTTATGTTAATTTTGCCAGCAAAAGGCACAGTAGGGCTTATTTTCAGAGTAGATCTTATCATGTAATGTGCTGTCTTCTCTCCCCCTCTCCCTCTCTGCCTGTCAAGAATCCCCAGTGTGAACCGAGTAAAAGTGGTTGCCAAATACCTTTGTTACAGCGCCGCTGGTCACTTTCGTGACCCGCCGGAGCTCTCTTCCCGGCTCCAAGCACTGCAGAGGGAGGGGTTGAGATCCCCCGCCGACAGCTGGGAGAAGAGGAGGAGGGCAGCGGGAGGTCAGCTGAGCGCCGAGCGGCGCTTTAACAAAGGTATTTGGCATAATTGTATTACAGAAACACACACATTGTACATTATATAATACTGTAATAGAGTGAATTATAGGATTGTACAACCACTTTAAACTAGGGCTTATTTTCAGGGTAGGGTTTTATATTGCAGCCCTCCTGAAAAATCACAGAAGGTCTTATTTTCAGGGCAGGTATTATTTTCGGGGAAACAACGGTAGGTAAGGTACGTGTGTAATTTTTTTTCCCAGGCAAAGTACAGCCAGCAGGAGAATGCCATTGTCACACCTGACTTTACCTGGAAGATAATAGTGTGGGGTAGGCCCTGCCTGGACCTGGAGAGCTGTCAGTAGTTTTGACCCAAATGGTATACCATACAGTCTGTAGGATAACCTGTGGTTGCAACCTCATCCCAACATTGGTTACTACACAAGAACATTACCCCCACAAAAAAGGGACTTTAAATAGGTTGAACAACCACTCTAATTGTATAAAATAGTATATTTATTGACATCCAAGAGGTCATCAGATATAAATTAGACAAAGAAAAAAATATGTATATATATATATGAAACAATCAGAAATAACAGCAAAACATAGACATTAAAAAGCAGTCACAATTGCATAGCACCCATGTTGCCTTGATGGAGTGTTGCTCTGAGGGGGCACAAAAGATGAGTCCATATTCCGCAATAAATGCGGTTACCCTCCGCAATGGAATGCGGTTACCCAACATATATATGTTTCGGAGCCTTTACGCCCTTCATCAGGGGTAGCTGTGCAACAAATTGTGGCAACTGAGTGTGTTCTAGTAAAAGCACTTAGTCTTCTCTGGTTTCAGGTGATCACGAGCATACCCCACATTGGTGGGGGGAGATGGAAAGATAGATGATGCTGCAGATGGACGGACAGACCTTATCAGTCAAGCGCGGCTTAGTGCAACCACAAATACCGGCAAAAAAATCTCCAAATAGTCAATCACAAATCTCTGTCAAAAGAAGTGTCCAAGAGGAAGGGAGAGAGAGGAGGAGTCATAAAGAGAGAGGCAAAAAATCCATATTCCTTCTTTAAGAACGACCGAAGGGATCTACCCGCGGTCCCGGATGTGTATGTCTCTCTATCTCTCAGGCGATCCTGAACTGCCAGTTGCTGCGTATGTCCGTCCGCCACTCAGAATCTGGAAATGGCACTGCCACCATTTTGAGAATGGCCTGATCTCCCGGTTCCCTTGCTTCATGCCATGCTTTTGCAGTGTCCTGACCCAGATGGCTCTCCCAGACCAGGTACCTGCCCCCCCATCCCTGGATTATGAGGTGGGGAGGCCTCCCCCATATAGGAGATCTACAGCCTTTACAGCGGGGAGCTTCGTCACAGGAGAGGCTTGAACCTGTGCAGCTTGGCCAGATGAATCCGGCAAGGTTAGGGAAAAAAACATTTTTGCTCTTAGCAGTAGCATAACTGTCTGAGCAGTGAGGAAAAAATGGAGAATACTGCTGAGGGGAGGCGACTTACTTATATAGTATAACCGGTCCTGGAATTGGACAGGGGGGCAGACCCTACCCATACATATATACTGTCATGCTTCTGTCAGGAAAGCCTTTTAAGACCTTGAAAATACTTGCATTTCCACAACCTGTCCAAAGGTTGCTTTCAATTCCGCAGCCAGATATTTTTAAGATTTTTTTTTTAAATAGGATTGTGGCACAAACAGGTCATACTTATTTCTTTGTGCCTATAGTGAGGGGAGGGGGAGCAAGTAGCAGACATCCTTATTTCCATAATAAGCCTTTCTTGGGGGAACACAATATATATCAATGGGGAAAAGTTGATCTGGCTGATCAACCTTTCTTCTGATTACTCTTGGGATGTCCACTATGGTTAGGTAGTGCCTACAGATTTTCTAGCTGTCTTTAATTTGTACAAGAATAGCCAAATTACATGAAATGTTCTCTGATATCTCCAGGCACCATCAATGAGCTTGTCATAGTATCTCCTGCATAGATCAGTTCAGAAAGGGTTATCTAATTCCATTGCTGCCAGTCAGCCTTAGCTTTTAGCTTTCCAAGGTTACTTCCACTTAGAGTTGCTTTGTCTGTAACAGCAAGATGTAGCGCCAAGCTTTAAAACCCAATAAAACAAATGAGTTTGACTGATGTCTTGACCCTTTCTATAGCAAATTGTTGAATTTAATTTACAGTATTGAACAATCCATCTTGAATCGTTAAAGTGGCTGTAAACCCTTCCATATACCCAGCAAAGTAACTATCCTCATGTTATACACAGAGTTTAGACAAGTCCTCCTACGTAAGTTGTACCTGTTTATCTGCAGTGTTCTCTTCTCTGCGTTCAAAGTGCAGAAATTATACAGCTTGTCTGAGCACTCAAAAAGAAGGGGGTGGGGAACTGAAGTTACACTCTGCAGAGCTCAGTGAGAGCTGACTGGAGGGAAGGGACACCGTGAGGCTGTCAGTCACAAGCTGTGTGCTGGAGCTCCCCTCTCCGTCACCTTTTTACCTCTTGGTTTCAGGAAAACTTTTCAAAAGTACAGATAGCAGAGGAACAAGGCAACAGGCAGAAATGACACTTAGTGCTTTGGATTGAGAGAAGCATACATTATAGAGGGATATGCTTTGTTCATGTTTCATGTCTAAGTTTTACAACCACATTAATTATGACCATATAGAGAATCTATCAGTGTGAAGCTTGCTAAAGGTCTTAAATTCTTCTAGTATCTTAAGACCAGTGAGACACGCACTAGTCAAATCACAAGTCAGACTTTCACATAAAAAGATGGGATTTCAGTTTATCTATAAACTATTTATTTAGTTTGCCATTTAATTTTCAATGAAGGTTGTCACTGATTATTCTCTTTTGTTATATACTTTGTTTGAATTTCAAGTTTGCTTGTAAGAAGTGTGACGTTATGCAAAGGCGAGATAGTGAATGGGCAATATCTGTCGCTCTCGCATGCGTTTACTTGGAGTGGACTAGAAAGAGTCTGGCCCGGGTTTTGCCAGCCACCGCGGCAGGGCTGGTTCCGGTCCAGAGTTTTTGGTCCACCCAAATCCCCCTTCAGCTGCTTTAAATGACCAGGAGGAGAACTCAGTGTTGCTCTGGCCTGGGACTCAATATCGCTACACTGAGAGAGCTACACCTTGGGTACTGGTTGCTCTAAGGCAGCCTTCTCAACCTTTTCAACACAGAGGAACCCTTGAAATAATTCTCCGGTCTCGGAGAACCCCTGTTAAAAATTAAAAATCTACAACTCATGATACATTAGTGTGATGGTCAATGGGAAGACTGCTCCTTACACTTGTGGCCATTGGGAAGAATTACCCCCTTACAGATAGCCTAAAAGATCAGTGATGTCATTGGGAATTTATCTGAGAGGCAGAAATTGACCATTGCTCAAGGAACCCCTTGCAACCTCTGGAGGAACCCTAGGGTTCCACGGAACCCTGGTTGAGAAACCCTGTTCTAAGGACTCAAAAAGAAAAGGTTTACGTTTGTTTTGTTTGGAGGTGTCTGGGACGAGCCTGACACCGTATAGAGAGGTATCCTGCTCTGTTTAGTTTAGCGCCGGACAACAAGTTGCAACCTTTAATCAATGAAACTGGCAACCCGCCAGACTTTTAAGAAAGTTTGCCTTCAAGCTGCCTTTTTCCCAGGAAAGGTGATCCCCACGAGCTAATCTCCCACAGAGGATACACTTGAAGTGATCAGGAACAAGCTCATTGCACGTATGAGCTCCAGAGGGGAGAATCTATCAATCAAGTGGCAAAGTTCTCGTAAATTTGTTCATAAAAATAATTTCGCTCTTCAATAGCATAAACTTGCATTACAGCAAAGATGATAAATTCCCCTCTATTGTCTTGACTAGACGGAAAGCCGGCGTGCACTTTGAGGAAGGGAGGTAACTGTTCCTGGAGAAATTAGTACATTGCAGTGACCTGTGCCAAAAAGTTTGTATTTAACATCAACAATGATTATCAAAACTTCTATTCATTCTTCATTTTAATATTTCTTTGTTCTGTTTGAAATGATGTACTCTGTTTTCATAATACAGTAGGAGCATAATGATGGGTGTGGGCTCTGCTTTCAAATGAACCAAAATCATATGTGCTAAGTCTGACAAGATCTGTACTGTAATTTGTTTCCTTCATAAACATACTACATTTTTGTATTATGGCAAAGAAAAGCTAAGGTAAAGTGGATGATGGACAGGGAAATGTATTATCTCTCAATTAACTCTGCATGTGTACAGTTCACTTAGAATAAGGCTGCATTCACACCTGAGCATCACGTTTTTGAGCGTTATTTGGGGCGTTTTGTTGTGCATTTTATGTGCATTTTTTGGGCGTTTTTAAACAGTGTTTTTAAACCGTTTTTGAGCTTTGACTTTTTTTTTACTAGCCAATAGAGAGAAATATCATCTGTGTCATTATTTGTTGCTTAGCTTTTTTTATCTGCTTTTGTTTATTATTTATTTATCATTTATTTATTTGCATTTTTTATTTATTTATTTTTTTAGTAAGGGTTAGGGGGTTAGGGGTAGGCGTTATGGCTAGGGGTTTGGGGTTGGGGGTAGGTGTTAATTATTTAATTTATTATTATTACTTATGCGTTATTATTATTATTATTATTATTATCTATTTATTATTAGTATTTATTTTGGTTGGGGTTAGCATTAGCAGTTAGGGTTAGGCATTCATTTATTTTATTTATGATTATTATGTAACATTTATTTATTTATTTTCTTTATTAATTATGTATTGATTATTATTATTGTTATTTATTTTTATTTAATTATTGCATTTTATTAGAAAAATGCTGAAAAACACGTGATAAAACACGCAAAAAAGCCATCTGCCTTTAGTGCCATCAGGAGATGATAGTATTCATCAAGCCTTAACACGGGTCCCTTAGTCTGGCTCTCACCATACAGAAAATTCTTGGATGTGTACAGCAATAAAGGCAGTTACTAAGCTGTTTGTCTTTAGTGTTGTAAGGAGGCACTAATTTTCATCTTAACACAGATTCCATCATGATTTTTTGAACATTGATTGCTCCACCCCTGAAAAAGGAAGACGCCTTTTTTTCCCCAAAACACATTGGCTGTATTTGGTGCTCACCATTAAATGTTTAAACCATTAAACCGTGTGGACCCCTGCAGCCGCCAGAGCCCTGGCCAGAGCCGATGCCACAATCTAAGGAGCCACCATTGGAGTCCTTCAGTAAGTCAATAGGTGTGCTGTTAGGGAAGCTCCAGTGTCCCTGACAGCTAACCTGATGGCTTTCCAAAGGACTCCAGTGGCGGCTCCATAGATTGTGATATGTGCTCCAGCCAGGGTTCTGGTGGCTGCAGAGGTTCACACAGACAATATTTACCACTTGTTCACTTTTAATCATTCAATAGAAAAAGTTACTGCACCAGCGGTTGCTTGGCTCCTCTGAATCCTCTCTCTCCTTTTTGTCTCTTACAGCTCCTGGGTCCCCAGCCCATCAGAGGAGGCAGCCTTGCCAAGCCATTTCTAGCTAGCAGTTCATTAATTAATTAATATAAGCCTACAGTGAGGGAAAAAGGTATTTGATCCTCAGCTGATTTTGTACGTTTGCCCACTCACAAAGAAATGATCAGTCTATAATTTTAATGGTAGGTTTATTTTACCAGTGAGAGACAGAATAACTCCCTTATCAGTCAGCAATATTTCTGGCTCCCAGGTGTCTTCTATACAGGTAATGAGCTGAGATTAGGAGAACTCTCTTAAAGGGAGTGCTCCTAATCTCAGCTTGTTACCTGTATAAAAGACACCTGTCCACAGAAGCAATCAATCAATCAATCAATCAATCAAATTCCAATCTCTCCACCATGGGCAAAAGCAAAGAGCTGTCCAATGATGTCAGGGACAAGGTTGTAGACCTACACAAGGCTGGAATGGGCAACAAGACCATCGCCAAGCAGCTTGGTGAGAGGGTGACAGTCGGTATGAATATTCCCAAATGGAAGAAACACAAAATAACTGTCAATCTCCCTCGGTCTGGGGCTCCATGCCAGATTTCACCTCTTGGCGTTTCAATGATCATGAGAACGGTGAAGATTCAGCTCAGAATTACATGGTAATGGCCTGTCTGAGGCTTGCTAATGAACATCTGAATGATTCAGAGGAGAACTGGGTGAAAGTGTTGTGGTCAGATGAGAACAAAATCAAGCTCCTTGGCATCAACTCACCTCGCCATGTTTGGAGCAAAAGGAATGCTGCCTATGACCCCAAGAACACCATCCCCACTTTCAAACATGGAGGTGGAAACATTATGCTTTGGGGGTGTTTTTCTGCTAAGGGAACAGGACAACTTCACCGCATCAAAGGGACGATGGACGGGACCATGTACCATCAAATCTTGGGTGAGAACCTCCTTCCCCCAGCCAGGGTGTTGAAAATGGGTCGTGGATGGGTATTCCAGCATGACAATGACCCAAAACACACAGCCAAGGCAACAAAGGAATGGCTCAAGAAGAAGCACATTAAGACCCTGGAGTGGCCTAGCCAGTCCCAGACCTTAATCCCACAGAAATGTGGAGGGAAGGTTTTTGCCTCAATTTTACCACCATTTTACTGTACTTATGGTGTGTTTTTCATAGGTCATGTGACTCAAAAACAGCATCAAAAACGTTACACGGGTGTGTTATTGATTGAAGATTTTTATCACCACAATGGAAGCGCAATGGACCAGTGTGAAGACATAGAATTTAAAGGGATGCATTTTACTTGAGCATTTCTTGTGCTGAAGGTGCCAATAATGGCCAATAATAAATTCATATTAATTTAAATTCATGATGTTAATTAAAAAGTCGAGAAAAAAATCTAATATAATACAATTATATATAAAAAAAATATATATATATTTTAAAACTGAAATTTTCAGTTTCGGCCAAGTGCATCCTGAATTTTCAGTTTCGGCACCAAAATTTCCATCCGGCGCACCTTTACTGTTTTGCAGTCATTGTAACTTTTTTTACTTATTTCTTAAATAAAGTATTTGTTTTCCTCTTTTGGTACATTGTTTTTAAATTCATACACCACAGGCCTGCTCTTGGTTCGTACACACTGTCAGAGCATTGGAGTTATCAGAGTCCCATACACAAACCAATCTCATTGCTTGAGTTTGAGCCCACAGCAGACGGAGTGCTAAGTTCATGTGTTTGCTTTTATCAATCTATTGATTAACCTCTCATGAATAGGACTGCTGATTGGTGTATTATTTCAGGCAGTGTGTGTGTAGAGACATACTAGCAGCATAGTTACATACTTAGTCAGGTTGAAAAAAGACACATCTAGTTTAACCAAAAAATATATATATATAGAAAAATGATATATAACCATACAATCCCATATACAAACCTTCATAGAGGAAGGCATAAAACCCCAGCAAAGCATGATCCAATGTGCTATAGCGGGGGAAAAAATTCCTCCCCGATCCCCTGAGAGGCAATCGGAATCTCCCTGGATCAACTTTACCTAAAAATGTTAGTACCCAGTTATGTTATTTACATTAAGGAAAGAATGCAGGCCTTTTTTAAAGCAATCTACCGTGCTGGCCAAAACCACCTCTGGAGGGAGTTTATTCCACATTTTCACAGCTCTTACTGTGAAGAAACCTTTCCATATTTGGAGATTAAATCTTTTTTCCTCTAGACGTAAAGAGTGCCCCCTTGTCCTTTGTGATGACCTTAAAGTGAATAACTCAACACCAAGTTCACTATATGGACCACTTATATACTTGTACATGTTGATCATATCCCCCCTTAATCTCCTCTTCTCAGGAGAGAATAAATTTAGTTCCCCTAATCTTTCCTCATAGCTGAGCTCCTCCATGCCTCTTATTAGTTTGGTTGCCCTTCTCTGCACTTTCTCCAGTTCCCTGATACCCTTTTTGAGAACTGGTGCCCAAAACTGAACTGCATATTCTAAACGAGGTATTACTAATGATTTGTACAGGGGCAAAATGATGTCTCTATCTCTGGAGTCCATAACTCTCTTAATACAAGAAAGGATTTTGCTTGCTTTGGAAACCGTAGCTTGGCATTGCATGCCATTATTAAGCTTATGATCTACCAAAACCCCCAGATCCTTCTCCACTATGGATTCCCCCAGTTGTACTCCCCCTAGTATGTACGATACATGTATATTCTTAGCCCCCAAGTGCATAACTTTACATTTTTCAACATTAAAATTCATTTGCCACATAGTCGCCCAATTAGACAGTGCATTGAGGTCGGCTTGTAAGTTGGAGACATCCTGCAAGGAAGTTATTCCACTGCATAGCTTGGTGACAATCTGCAAACACTGAAATGGTACTTTTAATCCCAGACCCTATATCATTTATAAATATATTGAAAAGTAAGGCTCCTAACACTGAACCTTGGGGTACACCACTGATAACCTTAGACCATTCAGAATAAGAATCATTAACCACTACTCTCTGAATTCGGTCTTTTCGCCAGTTTTCTATCCATTTACAAATTGATCTTTCCAAGCTTGTAGACTTTACCTTACACATTAGCCATGTGTGGGGAACGTTGTCAAACGCTTTTGCAAAATCCAAGTATACCACGTCCACAGCCACCCCTCTGTCCAAGGTTTTACTTACCTCCTCATAAAAAGAAATCAGGTTTGCTTGACAACTTCTGTCTTTCATGAATCCATGCTGTCTGTTGCTTAAAATATTTTTATCCAACAAGAACTCATCTATGTGGTCTTTTATTAAACTCTCCAGTATCTTCCCAGCTATAGAAGTTAAACTAACAGGTCTATAGTTACTTGGTAAAGACTTTGATCCCTTTTTAAATATGGGCACCACATTGGCCCTACGCCAATCCAGTGGTACTATTCCAGTTATTAAGGAGTCCCTAAAAATTAGATACAATGACTTTGAAATGACAGAGCTCAATTCTTTTAGGATCCGTGGATGGATGCCATCTGGTCTAGGTGCTTTATCTACATTTATTCTATCTAAATACTTCTGGACCATTTCACTTTTGAGCCATTGTGTATCATTTGGGGCTGTGTCACTACCACCCCCCATCATGGGCATGAACTCCCCCATGCTCCTTTGTATACACAGAGCTGAAGAATGTATTTAATAAGTTTGCCTTCTCTTTATCCCCAGTCACCCACACTATATTATTTTGTAAAGGGCCTACATGCTCAGACCTGACCTTTTTACTATTAATATATTTGAAGATTTTTTTGGGGTTTGTCCTACTATCTTTTGCAATCTGTCGTTCGTTTTGAATTTTTGCGTCCTTGATTTCCTTTTTACATATTCTGTTATATTCTTTGTAACATTTAAAAGATGATTATAAGTAATGAGCCAAGAAATGGTAATGCAAGCTATAATTTGTAGTGTGTGCCATCATCCAAAAAGAGACATTTGAAGGAGGAATTTTTGGGGTATGGGTGTCCCACTAGCACCCAGACACCATAACTAGAATAGGCATGGACTATCTCGGCACTCAAAGGTAACACAAATGTATATAAGAAATCTTAAAACTATTTATTTGAAAAATATGACATACAACAACACACTATAAAAAATACAGCATTGGATACAAGCTCCAATCATTTTTACATCTGATGCCTGGAATGGTCCCTGCAAGGGGTACCACCGGCCCTTAGCATGTAGGCTGTGGATGATGTGATGATCTCGACCGGTTTCACGGGGCTTCCGCTTCTTCAGGAGATTTAAGCGGCATACAGCTATATTGTTTTTAAAAAAACTATGTATACACAAAAAATAATGACAGAGCATTAGTATTCACAAAAAAAGAATAGGTAAGACTGGGAACAATCAAGATATGAACTTACCCACAATGATCACAGCCAATCATAAAGGTCAAGAGTACGCCCACTGAGGGGCTATCCCCTCACAGTGGACATGGGGGACAAAGGGAGCTGTGTAACTAAATTAAGAAAAGATTGGTATAATTCAATCAGTCAGAGATGCCAAAAAAGGCATGTAAAGAGGTAACCCAGTAGTGGAAATGGGAAAGGTGCTGAAAGCGAGGAGGGGAGGGGAGGAGGAGAAGGAATACAAGGAATACCTTTTTTTGTGATTTTAATTCTCCGCTTCCGCAGTACCTCACCGTGGCGAGATACGTCATGTCTGCCTGCCATTGGCTCCTGGGATATGAATCAATCCCAGGAGTCAATGGGCATCCGCCGCTTGTAGCATCGCTTTGTATGATATGCACATGCGCGAGATCGGGAGGTGCATGCTGGGTAGCCAGGGTAGCCAGCAGCGCCGTATCCCGGAAGGAGATACCAGTGGGCTTCAGATGCCCACACTGAAGATGGGAGTGCGCTCGGTGGGGACAGCAAGGTAAGTTTAAAAAAAAAAAAAACATTTCCAAAACCTGTATTCACTAATAATCCCATTGGATATAGGATTAGGGGGAAACAACACAGGGTTGTTTTTTTAAACGCTGGAACTCCGCATTAGCAATCGCAAACTTACTTAATCTTATCCTAATATTACTCTGACAATTCATGCAAACCTTTTGTTGTGCTCCCTGCATGCGTTGCAATGTAGCATTGAAAGGGTAATGAAGCTGTCCTAACGTAAAACAAGTTCACTTTTGAGCTTTACCACACTGCTATGTTACATAAACAACGCACTAATGAGTGATCATCTTAACCAGCAGAATTTTTTGATTATATTTTGTGGTAAATATATGGGGATGCACAAATTGCGTAAAAATCACAGGAATTTTTTTCTTTTATTGTTTCCTATTTATTCTCCCCAAAACCGCCTCCCGCCAAAAAAAAAAAAAAAAAATGCATCCAAAAGTGTTACCAAGTTAAAGCTCTATCCAGTGGCGTTTCATCCATGTGTTCAGAGTGTTCACTGCATACGGGCCTTCAAAGGGGGGGGGGGCCACTGTGACCTGACTCACCCTACACATATGGATGAAAAGTCCAGGGTTGTCAGGGATGATCTGAGCAGCGGTGGGGCCCATCATTCATCCAGAGGGCCCCAGGAGCCACATTGAAGGAGGGGGTGCCGCTGCTGACAGGAGAAGTGACAGCGGTATCACTTTCCTGTAGTCGGGCTGAAACTAACCAGAGGGATACTGGGGATGCCTGTGCAGTGACTTCATAGACCAGTAATCTCCCTCTGCCGGACTCTGCTATAGATGAGTCATCAGTCAGAGCCCAGCAGAGAAGTGAGCTATCACTGCACTGGCATCCCCGGATCCCTTCAGACGAGGGAAATCGTCCCTGAGGAAAAGTGAGTGCTGGAGGATTCTTCTGCACAGGATTCCAGATGGATCAATCAGCCAGGTAAGGAGCATTAGTACCCCCTCCCCCACTGACTGGCAGTGCCCCCCAATCTGCCCCCACTAAGCAAAAAGACCCCCAATCTGCCCCCACTAAGCACAGGACCCCAATATGCCCCCACTAAGCACAGAACCCCCAATCTGCCCCCACTAAGCACAGGACCCCCAATCTGCCCCCACCTCCCCCACTAAGCACAAGGACCCCCATCTCCCCCACTAAGCATAGGACCCCCAATCTGCCCCCACCTCCCCCACTAAGCACAAGGACCCCCATCTCCCCCACTAAGCATAGGAC
>BLSH010481566.1:41747-53114 GCA_018402905.1 Glandirana rugosa
CCTTTAATAAAGAGGGTTTTAATTTAAACTATAAATTATGAATGTAAAGGACGGGATCCACGACCGATAACCATATGTCTAGACTTTTTATCTCGATAAATGTGACAACATACAATATGTCATAGAGTGTTTTCACTCATGTGGGGAGTGTAAAAAATTTTAGTAAATAATATAGAAAAGTACACTATTGTGACTTCTTTAATGTAAACGATGTTACATTTCATCACTCACATATCGAACATATTGTCACATTTACTCCAGTGGCAACCTGTGAGGCTCTGGTGAACTCCATGCCCAAGAGGGTTAAGGCAGTGCTGGAAAATAATGGTGGCCACACAAAATATTGACACTTTGGGCCCAATTTGAACATTTTCACTTAGGGGTGTTCTTACTTTTGTTGCCAGTGGTTTAGACATGAATGGCTGTGTGTTGAGTTATTTTGAGGGGACAGCAAATTTACACTGTTATACAAGCTATACACTCACTACTTTACATTGTAGCAAATGTAATTTCTTCAGTGTTATCACATGAAAAGATATAATAAATGATTTTAAAAAATGTGAGGGGTGTACTCACTTTTGTGAGATACTGTATAACATACAACAGTGTAAATAGCTCTATTTTTCAGATCTGTATACCAATAGCCAGCACCTAGGGCAGGAAATGTAAGTATTAAATATCAAATTTAATTTTGGGAGAAATAATTTCCAGCAAGCAGTATTTTCATAAGTTACAGAGGGGGTGAGAAAGCCATTGATACCAAAGGAGGTAATATTCTGAGTAGGAGTTATTTTTACATGCACATTAGTGATTGACATCTCTTATGACATTTGCAAGTCTTGGTGGGGAAGTAGAGTGCCAGGTGTTACAGTTGTGCTCATAAGTTTACATAACCTAGCAGAATTTATGATTTCTTGGCCATTTTTCAGAGAATATGAATGTTAACACAAAAACATTTATTCACTCATGGTTGGTGTTTGGCTGAAACCATGTATTATCAATCAACTGTGTTTACTCTTTTTAAATCCTAATGACAACAGAAACTACCCAAATGACCCTGATCAAAAGTTTATATACCCTGGTGATTTTGGCCTGATAACATGCACACAAATTTACACAAAGGGGTTTTAATGTCTATTAATGGTAACCATCCTCACCTGTAATCTGTTTGCTTGTAATTAGTGTGTGTGTATAAAAGGTCAATGAGTTTCTGGACTCCTGACAGACCCTTGCATCTTTCATCCAGTGCTGCACTGACGTTTCTGGATTCTGAGTCATGGGGAAAGCAAAAGAATTGTGAAAAGATCTGCGGGAAAAGGTAGCTGAAGTGTGTAAAACAGGAAAGGATATAAAAAAATATCCAAGGAATTGAGGATGCCAATCAGCAGTGTTCAAACTCTAATGAAGAAGTGGAAAATGAGGGGTTATATTAAAACCAAACCACGGTCAGGTAAACCAACTAAAATTTCAGCCACAACTGCCAGGAAAATTGTTTGGGATGCAAAGAAAAACCCACAAATAACTTCAGGTGAAAAACAGGACTCTATGAAAACATGTGGTGTGGCTGTTTCAAGATGCACAATAAGGAGGCACTTGAAGAAAGATGGGCTGCATGGTCGAGACGCTAGAAGAAAGCCATTACTAGGCAAATGCCACAAAGTATCCCGTTTACAATACGCCAAACAGCACAGAGACAAGCCTCAAACCTTCTGGCACAAAGTCACGTGGAGTGATGAGACCAAAATTGAGCTTTTTGGCCACAACCATAAACGTTACATTTCAAGAGGAGTCAACAAGGCCTGTGAAACACAGAGAGGGATCGCTGATGTTTTTGGGGATGTGTGAGCTACAAAGGCACATGGAATTTGGTCAAAATTGATGGCAAGATGAATGCAGTATGTTATCAAAAAATACTGGAGGAACATTTGCATTCATCAGCCAGGAAGCTTCGCATGGGACGTACTTGGACATTCCAACATGACAATGATCCAAAACACAAGGCCAAGTTGACCTGTCATTAGCCACGGCAGAATAAAGTGAAGGTTCTGGAGTGGCCATCTCAGTCTTCTGACTTCAATATCATTGAGCCACGCTGGGGAGATCTCAAACACACAGTTCAGTCATAACAGCCCAAGAATTTACAGGAACTGGAGGCTTTTTGCCAAGAGGAATGGGCAGCTTTATCATCTGAGAAGATAAAGAGCCTCATCCACAAATACCACAAAAGATTTCAAGCTGTCATTGATGTTAAAGGGGGCAATACACAGTATTAAGAACTGGGGTATGTAAACTTTTGATCAGGGTCACTTGGGTAGTTTCTGTTGTCATTATGATTTAAAAAGAGAAAACACAGTTACTTGATTATTAATGGCTTCAGCCAAACACTAATCATGAGTGAAAGAAATGTTTTTGTGTTAACATTCATATTCTCTGAAAAATGGCCAAGAAATCATAAATTCTGCCAGGGTATGTACAGGGGTGGCACAGTGGTGTAGTGGATAGCACTTTCTCCTGGCAGCAAAAGGGTCGCTGGTCGAATCCCAACCACAACACTACCTGCCTGGAGTTTGCATGTTCTCCCTGTGCCTGCGTGGGTTTCTTCTGGGTACCCCAGTTTCCTCCCACACTCCAAAGACATGCTGGTAAGTTAATTAGATCCTGTCTAAATTGGCCCTAGTATGTGTATGAATGTGAGTTAGGGACCTTAGATTGTAAGCTCCTTGAGGGTAGGGACTGATGTGAATGTACAATGTATATGTGAAGTGCTGCGTAAATTGACAGCGCTATATAAGTGCCTGAAATAAAACTAATAATACTCCATGATGAAGAACTTGATGATACCTTTCCAAGTTTTAATGCAGTTAGTAGAATATATTTTAGCTTTATGTCACTAGTTGTTCAGGAGAAAGGTCATTCAGCAAATTGGCACTGATAAAGAATTATCTCAGAACCATGACAACCTATAAAAAAAGGTGCTCTGTGCCTACTGGATGTAGAGATCTGCGTTCTAAAGGCGATACTGTACATGAAAGATTTTTCAAATGCCAACTGTAGAAAGAGGTACTTTCTGAGATATTTAGTGTGATGCATATATCTGTGGGTTGGTGAAATGTACTGTACTTAGCTTATATAAACGTAAAGGGGTTATAAACCCTTACATAACCAATGAAGCAGGGGAGGGATGGCCCAGGGAGTAGGGTGGCAATTGCCCCCCAGGCCACCCTAACTTTCATTTAAAATGGCCGATGGCTGCTGCCCGCTCACACTTTTTTTTTCTTGTGGAGGAAGGAAATAGGGCGCAGCCACCAACTAACTGCAGGCAAAGGGGGGGCGCCCAGGGCCGGCCCTACCATGGATCCCGCTAGGCCCAGTGGGTGGGCATGGATGGTGAGCTGATTCGGTGGTTCAATGGGCCACTTGACTGGACTTGCCCCCCAGGCCTACGGCTGCCAGCCCTCCCCTGCAATGAAGTGATACTAGTCATACAGCCAATATGTTTAAGAACTATCTTCAGGTTAAAGAAGAACAAGGAATCCTGGAAGTGATGGTTTGGCCCCCACAGATCCCTTATCGCAACATCAAGTCTGTCTGAAATTACATGAAGAGACAGAAGGATTTGAGGCAGCCTATACCCACATGTAGCACCTCCTGACTTCTAGAGGCATGGTGGCGACCCCCAAGACAGGGAGGGCTGACATTTCACCTGAGAGTGCAGGTTGCTAGGCATAGTGGGTGGTAGACAGCATACAAAAATGGGTGCCAGTCACTTTTATGCTGAACAAAAAGTGAGTTTATTGCTCAGAACAACAAACAATTCAGGGAGAGAGGGGTAGGGCACAGGACACCCTGGGTCAAATAAAGCATCAGACTAGCAAAATCCTTAGACAAAAACAGAAAGGTAGACAGCAGTACAGAAAATGAGATATTCTTTGCCCCAAGCGCTGGAAGGAGAATCGCCAGAGCCGCAGCTAGAGGTCCGCGGCCGGCACTGGTGATGGTCTCCGCCTGTAGAAGACCAACTCTCCTGGAGCCTGGTCACTCACTGAGGAGGGGAACAAACAAGAGGCAGAGCCGGCCAACCCTCCACGGGACGGAGGGGGGTTGGCGGCAGCTCCATTTCTATTGGCAGCCACCCAGCCGGCTCCGCCTCTTGTTTGTTCCCCTCGGCAAGTGACCTGTTACATGAGAGCGGGTCTTCTGTAATGGCGGCGGAGACTCTGCTGGCTGGGGACACCAGTGATGTAAGGAGGGACTCCACTGGCTGGGGACATCAGTGTTGTAAGGCGGACTCTGTTGGGGACACCTGATGGAAGGAGGGACTCTGCTGGTGACACCTGATGGCATCTGGTGGCAGGCGACAGTGGCCAGTGACACACTCGGGGCTCTTATTGATTCTGAATTATGGTGAGTTGAACTATTTAATTATATATTACAATGTAATAATAGAAATAATGCGCTTCAATCATCCTGACAGCATACCAACCATGGTGCTGTGCTGATTGAAGCGCTAACACCAGGTGTTTGGAGAATCTTTATCTACTGATTGTTAAACTTTCTGGAATACACATATTGCTATTGCTGTATAGGATCTGGGTCTGCTATCCCTCCATCCCTCTTTCTTTCCTTCCTTCTTTTTTCTTTCCTTCCCTCCCTATCTCTTTCTTTCTTCCTTCCTGCATCCCTCGTTCATCTCAGACTCAAACCACGCCCATTTAAGCCATGCCCTCAATGCAGGTAAACCACACCCACTTTTCGCCACGGCGCGCTCAGCGTGCCACAGTGCTTTGGGCTACAGCCCCTGGTCTTTTTCCCACCTAGCAACGCCCCTGCTCATTGGCCGTGAAGCTCCTACTGATTGGCTGAGAGAAATATGCATAATCACAACTCAGTTTCACTGCAGCTCATCATACTAATACCAAAGGTACCAGTGACACCTAATGGCAAAAGGGAGTAACTACAACTATACTGAGCTTAAAGTAGAACTATCAGCAAAACTTTTTTTTTTTCATTTTGGATAGAGTAAGGGACGGTTATAACCCCGTCAGATTTTTTTTGCCATCTGTGTTCCATTGTGAAGAGTTCCCTTCACTTCCTGTCCCACAGCGAAACAGGAAGTGAGAGAAAATCCCTGTAAATCAAGGGAATTCCTTGGGGACCCACAGGTCACCAATACTAATGTACCCATTGGAAAATTTTCCCTCAATTACTTTTCTGGGGACTACCCAAAATTTGGGTAATTTCTTTTACTTTCACTTTCAATGACAATGGTATACAAGACTCATAGAGAGGGTTAATCCCCTTAACAGGGGCACAGACAGCAACAAAAACTGACAGGTGTTCTAATCCATCTCCAATCTATACAAAACTAAAAAAAAAAGTTTTGCCTTTAGTTCTACTTTAACCCCCTGGGAGGATTTACCCCCTTCCTGACCAGAGCATTTTATGCGATACGGCACTACACCTCTTTAACTAACAACTGCGTGGTTGTGCGACGTTGTACTCAAACAAAATTTGTGTCCTTTTTGCCCACAAATAGAGCTTTCTTTTGGTGATATTTGATCACCTCTGAGGTTTTTATTTTTTGCGCTATAAACAAAAAAAGAGCGACAATTTTGAAAAAAAAAACAAACAATATTTTTTACTTTTTGCTATAATAAATATCCCAAGAAAATGTAAATAAACACATTTCTTCTTCAGTATAGGCCAATATGTATTCTTCTACATATTTTTGGTAAAAAATCGCAATAAGCATATATTGATTGGTTTGCACAAAAGTTATAGCTTCTACAAACTATGGGAATCGATTTATGGCATTTTTATTTATTTTTTTACTCGTAATGGCGGCGATCTGCGATTTTTAACGACAGACAGATTGGACACTTTTGACACTTTTTTGGGACCATTGACATTTATACAGCGATCAGAGCTAAAAATAGCCACTGATTACTGTATAAATGTCACTGGCAGAGAAGGGGTTAACACTAGGGGGCGATCAAGGGGTTAAGTGTGTTCCCTCTGTGGTGTTTCTAACTGTATAGGGGCTGGGCTGACTGGAGGAGGAGAGAGATCCTTGTTCCCTATCACTGGCAACAGACGATCTCTCTCAACTCCCCTGTCAGAACAGGGATCTGCTTTGTTTACACTCACAGATCCCCATTCTGCCTGTCTCGGGAGTGATCGCGGGTGGCTGGCAGACATCGAGTCCGCCCCACCCTCCGATTGGCACCCCCGCTAGCCAGTGAGCATGCACGCCCACACCACACGTTCCCACAAGTAATCTACAGTTATGGCAGAAACAATGGCAGCTGGTCGGCAAGTGGTTAAGGGAGAAACCATATGATCATGAAGACTACAAATCAGCCAGGTTAACGACAATCTAGCACAGCTAAATTTACTGATAGCCCCTGATTAAGAAAAGGGTGCTACACACAGAAAATCTGCTGTTAATTCTCCAAGATGTTTGGAACAACCTACCTGTTGAGTTCCTTCAAAGACTGTGTGCAAGTGTATCTAGAAGAACTGATGCTGTTTTGAAGGCAAAGGGTAGTCATACCAAATATCGCTTTGATTTGGATTTCTCTTCTGTTCATTTACTTTCAATTTTGCAAATTGATAAAAATATACGATTAACACTTCTAATTCTGAAAGCATTCTTAATATACAGCATATTTCATGCCTGCCTAAAACCTTTGCACAGTACTGTATATTTAACTTGTCAGTTCCAATGCCGTATGATAACCAGAATTTGGTGCTTTGCTGTGGATTTAAATTTCTGTGTATGAGGAGCCCAATGAATCTGAAGTGCTCTGGGCCCCCCAAGGTCAAAATCCAGTCCTGGTGCCACTTCACGTAATTTTTTTTTTTCCAATACAAATTTTATTTAAGCGGTTGTCTACTCAAAATTTTTTTTAAAAAAAAATAAAAACCTGCAAGATAATAGCATAATGAGCTAGTATGCACCGCATACTAGCTCATTATGAAATACTCACCTTGAAACGAAGATCCGACCAAGCCGCTCGGTCCCCTCCGTGGCAGCGGACATCTTCACCCGGATCTTGCGCGGGGCTCGTTTTACCCGGCAGGGTCCGGAACAAATGCCGGCTTTTGCCGGGACATATACGGCGCATGCGCCGGAACATACACGGCGCATGCGCCGTAACGATTTATTACATTAGAAAGGGAATATCTTCTAAACCATACATGTTTAGAAGATATTCATTTTACCTACAGGTAAGCCTTATTCTAGGCTTGCCTGTAGGTAAAAGTAAACAAAAAGGGTAGACAACCGCTTTAAGGATTTAAAGGTGTGAACAATACAGGGTATACGCACATGCTCCATACAAACAGTACAGTAATATAAACTTGTGTATTACTCCGCAATCCATTATAGGCATGACAGGGAGAGAAAAAGTTAGGTTACATCCCTGCCCCGGGGCGACAGCAAGCGGGAGCCTACTCCCAAGCCCGGGACAGGGGGCACATCCAGTTGTAGTGGGTGCGTGGATGCAGCCTACCCTCCTCCCCCACGCCCCATCTGGGACCAAACTGCGCGGGGGCGGGGTGGCTGCCCACCCCCCCGGTCCTATTCCCTATCATTTTCCTCCTGTTCTACTCAACCGTGTGTTTACAGGGAGCGCTCGGAGTGTTATCCTTTAGATCTTACCTATCTTATACACGTTTATGAGGCCCGCCTCTAAGTGACTAAGTGACGGCAGGTCTTCATAGGGGTTTACTTGGAAGGGACGGCGTTCATCCAGCGCGATGTTGAAGAGATGTATGTCCAATCTGAGGGGTATCTTTGGGCGCTGGGTGTGGGTTTCCACGCTGGGGTTGTGTTTATAGATGTGTGTGATTTTAAAGTAATTTCACACCATGAAAATGACGGTAATGACTCTCGCTGTGAAGGTATCTGATACCAGTGGTGCAGGAATTTATACTTGTGATGTCAGCAGGCCTTAGAACGTGGGCACCATGGTTGCTTGAACCCTGCTTAGTCTTGCAAAGAAGTGATCTATTCGCTGGACCATGCACCCAAGTTTAATTTGGCGCCCTCACACAGTCCTTCAATTGGCACATTGTAGCAATGCCTGCTGGGATATATAGCCCCTGGAGGGAAGTACAGAGAGCTGAAAAGGTCCTCCTACAAATGATGACTTTGAAGAACAAATATGCACCAGACTGCTACTCATAAATATGGAAACTCTATTTGGTAAAGTTGATGAGTGCACAACCAATTCATCAGAGGTGATGTTTGATTATAGGAAAGCATTAAGTGGATGAGATAGCAACCCTAACGTTGCAGAGGTGTGTGCTAACCCTCATCAACCAATCAACAGTTATTTATATATCTCAGGGTTCTTCACTGATGAAAGGTATATACTATTTGGTTCTACTGGTTTAGTGAACATTGAGTAAAACAGAAAAAATACCCCTAAGGTCCCTTTCACATGGGTGGACTGATCGGGTCTGCCTTGTCAGTTTTATAGGTGGACGCGATCGGACCACCCATTGCCCTCTATGGAGCGGCGGATGTAAATTGAAATGTGTCAGTTTACACCTGCCAACATCCGATCCTATGTCTGGCCTATGTACATCCGACCACCCATAGAGGAAAGTGGGCTGTGTCACACAGACCTGTCATCCACCTGCTCAGCGGAGATGAGCCCACAGATTCCCTACTGAGAAGGCGGATCCGCTGCCAGAGTCTGCCCATGTGAAAGAGCCCTAAGCCACATAGTACACGCCATGTATCATTGATCCGTGAAAACAAGTCTATTTCCCTTCCTGACAACTAGACATGTGCGCTGCCCAAAAATTAATTAATTTTCGTTTCATTCGTCTTTTTTTTTTTTCCGGGTCATTCGTTATGATCGCAATTCGTAAATTCGTACATTCTTAAATTCGTAAATTCACAAATTCCGAAAATTCAAAATTAAGAAAGAAAATCGGAAAATTCAAAAGAACGAAAATCCGAAAATTTTAAATAATATCTAACTAACTAATAATAACTAACTATTAAATTATAGGTATTGGAATTTCCTTTCAAATTTGGCTGTTAGTGAACGTAATGAATACCAATTTATCTGAAGTTACGAATTATCCGAAATGAGGAATGCCTCATCTAAACAAATGGAACGGAAGGAATTAATAATAAATAATAATAAAAAAAATTATAATTATTATTGTTATTTATTATTATTCATTTGTTACGTTCCATTTGTTTAGATATGGCATTCGTTATTTCGGATAATTCTTAACTTTGGATAAATTTGCATTCATTACGTTCACTAACAGCCAAATTTGAAAGGGAATTCCAATGCCTATAATTTAATAGTTAGTTATTATTAGTTTGTTTTTTGGGTTTTCGGATTTTCGTTCTTTTGAATTTTCGCTCTTATTTTTGAATTTATGAATTTTTGAATATTCGGAACAATTCGTTAGGCGGGTTTTCGTTAATTAAAAAGAGAAATATGTGAATGTAAATATGTTATTTTACATTTACATGTTTCTTTTTTTTTTTTTTTTAATTTAAAGTGGGCCTTTCAGTAACTTTACAAGTCAGCATAAATTCCTGACATGACACAATATACAGCAACATTATAATCTCACAAAATGCACTGAAGGTTACCAGTCAATTTCTTACAAGTGAGGCCTTTCCTAGTTGAAAGAAAGATCACTAATTGGTGCAACGGCATTGTGTATGATAGCGTGTTGGAGTGCGGGACACTCAGAAACGGAAAGTTGTTGGGGGCAGGCTTTATTTCCTGCTGTAGTTTAGGGCTATCCGATCAATGAAAGATTCATTCTTATTGGATGGTATGAGTTACTTTGAAAATTGATTCTTGCATTATTGAAATTTGGTTAGTGTTTTTTTATTTAGGTTGCTTCGCTGCCACTAGATGGCGTATTACTCAAACATATTATTTATTTTGTACTAGGTAATACATGTAAGAGGAAATTAAATAACATTATGTGGAAGCAAACCATATTAAATATACATTTGAGAACCTATAAAGACAGATGGGTTAGAAATCCATCTTATTTATATAGTGTGTTTGCTTTAATATGCACATCTTATCTAACAATATCTGGGTGAAATGCATACTTCTCAAGGTAATATGATATATGTGTGTAATTGATATTACCTGAAAGGTTTATTATACTAAATATTACTCTAGACATTGCGATATTACTCTAGACATATTTACTGTGGTGCAATGCTTTTAGAAAGAGTTCTATATTTACCTCAACTGAAGACAAAGAAATCTTTATTATTTTTAGATAGCATAAATAAAGCATGAATTTAGATTCCAAGCAGATGTTTGCCATGAAAGAATATACTGTATCTATACATAACAATTCCCAACGCCACATAATTCTAAGGCTCCATGCACACTGTATCTGATAAACGACCGTTTTTGGTCGTTTTGCCGTGTTTTTTAACAGCCCAAAAACGCCACTTTATGTTATCCTATGTGTCCATGCACACATGGCCGTTAATTGTCGTTTATCAGCAGTGGCGTTTTTGGGCTGTTATCTGAACGCTCTGAATTGGCGTTCAAAAGTCGTTCTTTTGACCACAAAAAACGCCGGATGCCGATAAACGCCGCTAAATGCTCATAAATGCCGGTAAACGGCTGTTCTTGGGTGTCCGCCATTTTTTGCAGTCAATGGAAGCTAATGAAGAAAAAAAAACGCCCAAAAACGCAGATAAACACCGGTAAACGTTGCTTACAAAACGCTGCAAAAGAACGTTTTGTAAGCAGCATCTCCTGCCCAACGCCAAGAGAGCCCAGATAGCGTCCAGTGTGCATGGAGCCTTATTGGCTTGTGTTTGTTGAGGTCACTTGAAAGAACCACTTTAAATGATAAGTTCACCTTTGTAAAAAAATAATAAATGCACATATTTTTGCAGGTAAAAAAAAGTGCATTTCTTTTTTTTTTTTACTAGGATCCTGAAAGCAATGCAGGGCTTTTGCAGACTGTCAGTGTATCTGTATCAGTGGCTTGTACCTGGTATGGGCAGGCAGTTACACAATGACAGGGAGACTCAATGAACTACCTGGAGTAAGGTGACCAGATTTTTAAAATGAAATCCAGGGTCATATTTTTTTTACTAGCAATGGCGGAAATCAGCGACTTATAGCGGGACTGCAATATTGAAGAAATCTGACACTAAGTGACACTTTGCGGGAACCAGTGACACTAATACAGTAATCAGTACTAAAAATATGCACTGTTACTGTACTAATGACACTGGCTGGGAAGGGGTTAACATCTAGTGCAATCAAAGGGTTAAATGGGTGCCTAGCCAGTGTTTTCGCACTGTGTGTGTGTGTGTGTGTGTGTGGGGGGGGGGGGGGGGTG
>BLSH010481566.1:62845-84839 GCA_018402905.1 Glandirana rugosa
GTGGTGCTTCTGGATCATGTTCAGATATGGCTTCTTCTTTGCATGATCTTTAAACTTGTATTTTTGCATGGTGAACTGTGTTCACAGACAGTGATTTTTGGAAGTATTCCTGAGCCCATGAAGTGATGCCCATCACAGAATCATACCTGTTTTTAATGCAGTGCCGTCTGAGGGCTCGAAGATCATGGGCATCCAATATTGTGATTCGGCCTTATTCCTTACGCACAGAGATTTCTCCGGATTCTCAAAATGTTTTGATGATATGTATGTACTGAAGGGGTTAAAAAACTTCTCTCAGATGCCCACCTAACCAATTGTCCCCTGGATCCTGTTCCCTCACAACTACTACGGTCGCCCTCTTATTCTATCCTATGCTCTCTCACTCACATCTTCAATCTCTCCCTCTCTAGTGGCACCTTCCCCTCCCCTCTAAAACATGCGCAGATCACTCCCATACTTAAAAAGCCCTCACTGGGCCCCACCAACCTGAACAATTTAAGACCCATCTCATTGCTCCTATTCACCTTTAAGCTTCTAGAACACTTAGTCTACAACCGTCTTCGCTCCTACCTCAGTGAAAATAACCTTCTTGAACCCCTACAGTCTGGTTTTTGCTTGCAGCACTCCACGGAAATCACCTTACTAAAACTCACTAACGATTTATTAACTGCCAAAACCAATGGCCACTACTCTATACTCATACTCCTTGACCTCTCTGCGGCCTTTGATATTGTTGACCACCCACTCCTCAATAAACTCTGTTCCCTTGGCCTCCAAGACTCTGCTCTATCCTGGTTCTCCTCCTACCTATCACAGTGCTCCTTCAGTGTTACCTACAACTCTGTCTCCTCCTCTCCATTGCCTCTTTCTGTAGGGGTACCCCAAGGCTCTGTTCTTGGACCCCTTCTCTTCTCTATCTAAACCTCCTCCCTTGGTCACTTAATAACCGCCCACGGCTTCCAATACCACTTATATGCCAATGACACCCAAATCTATCTGTCTACTCCTCCCCTCACTCCTTCAGTCTCCTCTCGCATTACTAACATGCTAACTGACATATCAGCATGGATGTCACACCACTTCCTTAAACGAAATCTCTCTAAAACCAAGCTAGTAATATTCCCCCCCACCCGTGCCCCCCTCCATGACTTTTCCATCAAAATCAATAATGCAGCCATCAATCCCTCCCCTCATGCCAAGGTACTCGTTGTAATCCTAGACTCTGACCTGTTCTTTCAGCCCCAAATTCAATCCCTGTTGAAAGCTTGTAGACTTCACCTCCGTAACATCTCTAAAATACCTTTCTAACAAATGAAACCACCAAGCTCCTTATTCACTCCCTTGTTATCTCTCGCCTTGACTATTGCAACTCCCTTCTCATTTGCCTACCTCTCCATAGGCTATCCCCTCTTCAGTCTATCATGAATGCTGCTGCCAGATTTATCCACCTTACCAACTGCTCAGTGTCTGCCACCCCTCTCCACCAATCCCTGCATTGGCTTCCGATCGGCCAGCGAATAAAATTCAAAATTCTAACCACAACATACAAAGCCATCCACAACTCTGCCCCAAGCTACATCACCAACCTTTGTCTCCAAATATCACCCAAACCGTCCTCTCCGCTCCTCTCAAGACCTCCTACTCTCAAGCTCCCTTGTATCCTCCTCCCATGCTCGTCTCCAGGATTTCTGCAGAGCCTCTCCCATCCTCTGGAATGCTCTACCTCAACCTGTCCAGCTATCTCCTACTGAAAACACATCTCTTCAGGGAAGCCTATCATGCCTCCAACTAATCTTTTACCACTTCCATCAGCTCACTCCCCACAGTTACAACCTTTTGTACCACCTGCCCCCCCCCACCCCTTATTAGATTGTAAGCTCTTCTGAGCAGGGCCCTCTTAATCCTTTTGTATTCTATTGTTATTGTACCTGTATTGTCCCCCTTTTATTTTGTAAAGCACTGCGTAAACTGATGGCGCTATATACTGTAAATACTGTATAATAATAATAATGTACTGTAGATGATGATGCATTTAAAGTCTTTGAAATCTTATGTTAAGGAACATTATTCTGAAATTGTTCAACAATTTTTAGATGCAGCTTTTCACAGGTGAACCTCTGCCCAGCTTTACTTCTGAGACACTCTGACTTCAGAAGATGCTCTTTTTATACCCAGTCATGTTACTGACCTGTTACCAATTAACCTAATTAGTTGTATAATGTCCTTCCAGCTCTTCCTTGTTAGTACAACTTACTTTGCCAGCTTTGCAGCTTTCCACTTATGTTGCCTGTCCCAACTTTTGAGACGTGTTGCTGCCATCAATTTTAAAATGACTTAATTAAAAAAAAAAAAAATTGTACACTTTCTCAGTTTAAACATTTGATATGCTTTCTATTGTGAATAAAATATGGGTTTATGAGATTCGTAAATCATTTGCATTGATTTTATGTAGATTTTACACTGTACTCCAACTTTTATGAAATTGGGGTTGTAATTTTAGGAAAGAATCAATGTATTTAATAAAAAATAAAGTTAATAAGAACAAAGAGCATATGTTTGAAATGAACAAAAAAGGAGTATAACCCAGTCTTTCTTTACCTTTTTACCCCAGGAGAACCATTGTAATAATTTTCAAGGCAACAGGGTGACCTCTGCTAAAATAATGAATCTGCAATCAGTGGGAGGAATTCCCCCATATTCATTGGTGGTGAGTGAAAAGAATACTCCCCTTACATTAGTGGTCAGAATGCCACCTATACTTACAGTGAAAAGATAATTTAGCATCATGCAACTGGCTCTGCCAAATGGTGCTGGACCTGAAAGTGTTCAGGCACCATCAGATGGGAGGTCAATCAGACAAAGCTCAAGGATCCTCTAGCAACTACTGGAGAAGCCCCAGTTAGAAATGGCTGATATACACTGAATACATTTTATTGTTTGATACAGCTGGCTTACTAAATCCTCCAAATGTGCTCCTCCAAAGTCTAGCACCCAATAGGTGAACCATCGGCTAACAGTCATGATGGTACGATGTGTAGAGTTGGGGTTTAGTGCATGATATGATCATATCTAATGTGCTTTTCCTGGATTTCTGAGACCAGGAAATAGCACACAGTGCTGTCTGGATGCTTAAATAGGATTTAGACTCATTGCATGAGATAGAGACTCACCTGAAGTGTTATTGATGAGAAGGAAGCTGCAGGAAATCATGGTGCCAGGGTGCTGATGTTTCCAGGGCCACAGCAAAAAGCAGAGTCGCATTCTGTTTTAAAGGTAACCTGTGTCATGCCGATTTAATGGCTTTAGAATTTCTAGAGTCATTGATCTTGAACAACAATATAGATTATGAGTTCTGACTTTAGTCTGACTTGCTGCATGTTTGTACCAAGTCAGCGACTCAAACAGGTTGATGAGAAGCTACACTGAAAAAATTGCGGGAATATTCAGTTCAATTATCCAATCAAATGAAATGCACTTTAAATACCCAGTCAGGTGCAGATGCTTTTCACGTGCTTGGATATTGTCAAATCAGCCACAAAATATTGAAGTCACAAGATCAGCATGATTCCCAAGCAACAGACAGGTGGCTCCCTATTTTTCTTAACACAGATTTCCTTTAAAAGAAATCATTTTCAGTAGCACCTGGAAGATCATCATATGGCATCTGCCCATGCATGGCCTGCCGGCTGGCCTGCCTGTGGTTCCTTTTTTAGGCCCCTGCTCCCTATAAATACAGCACTCGTTAGGCTGTCAATTACAATGCCCTGCTTGCGCCCCTGTACCTGCAGCTCACCCAGCTCAGTGACATTTCAGAGTGGCCTAACTGGTCCTCCTCCTAGTACTAGGACAGGCTGCCAGTGCCATTATTAGTGAAGAGCCAAAAACACCTGGGTTCGGTTTGGACATGTCTAAACTTTAGTTGAAGAACCTGGGCCCCACTGAAGTCAAATGTAAAGAAAATAAAAATAACATGGTGTTTGTTGGTCTGTTATTGATTTTATGGTGTAACCTGCTCAATAAAAATGAGCTCCCCCTCCACCAAATCCATACCAGATCCTTAATCTGGGCACACAGTTTGGCAGGCCAAGAAAGGGATTGCCCCCCTCCACAATCCATACCAAGCCACATGCCCTCAACATGGGTGGCGGGCCCATATTGATGTAAATAAACACACACGAGTCCTTTATTAACCCCCCTAAAAAAAAAAAGTGTTGTAAATCTAGTGTCAATCATGGTAAACCTCACACAATGATCATCAAAAGAAAAAAATCCATTGATACGCTAACCTGTCCTCACACTGCACTACTGCGCTAGTGCCAGTCAGCAAGCTTGCTACATTTACTGTGAACACCAGCACTGACTGTTGTTTGTAAGATCATCTGCCTCTAAATCAGTTTGCTTAGGAGTATTGTGGTGTCCATTTAACATTCTGCCGTTTCACTTAGGCCTGATGAAGGGGAATTGTGTAGCTCCCTAAGCACGTTGGCTGTCCTTTGCCATGCTTGTTGTAATGAGTTAAACAATAAAGACTTTGGACTCCTAAGGATTTTTCATTTGATGCTCTCTTTGACCTATTAAACTCAAATTTCTCAATTCAGGCCAACGTCCTCCCCTAGGATACTGTCTGTGATGAGCTGCTGAATACAGACCAATTAGGCTCAAGTAATGACTTTGTCCACATGTGTATTAACGCTCAATTAACCTGTGAAAATATGTATCCAGCACCCCTTTACCGCTACCTTTTAAACTCCAAGAGGAAACTGGTACTTGAAGAAGAAGAAAGTGTCTACCAACAAATTGGACAAACAAGCATCCACCCCAAAAGAAATACAGATGGAACAGTACTAACAGAATAGGAAATTACCAGTTAGTGAGCAAAAAGAAAATTATTGGTGTGATGGCCTAAACTTAGTATACCAAACCCTTGAATTTACAGAAAGGAAGCTAGGGAGGACAAGATATATTCATGAAAATATAAACCAACTGGAAAACAGTCAGAAGCTTAGATCTTTAGCCCTTGATGTTAGGACAAGGGAGGTCTATAATATAGGAAATGTTCCCAGACAGGAAGTAGTCTCTAAAAGAGATATGATATGAAAGCTCTCTTATAGAAAACTAAAATGAAGAGATTAAGAAAATATACTTGTATGCAGATAACACTATCCTGTATTTAAGCGATGTCTCCTCCTCCCTCCCAGTGGCCTTACAGTTAATTGATGAGTTTGGTTTATACTCTGGAATTAAGATCAATTGGGATAAGTCTGATCTACCCCTTACATGCAGGGCACCCTAGACCAGCTATGCAGACTCCATTGGTCTGGGTTGATAACTTTAAGTACTTAGGGATACGGGTGGGAGGGCCGGTCTCCTCATACTTAGAACTGAATTTGAATCCCCTGTCGAATTTGTTTTCCCGAAGTTGCTTGGGATGGAAATCGATCCCTCTTACTCCAGTAGGTAGGGTGAACCTAATAAAAATGATTTTCCTCCCTAAGTTTATATACTTTTTTTAGAAACTGCCCAGTATTAATCCCAGCGTCTTTTTTTGACAAACTTAAATCCATTATTGCCTCCTTTATATGGTAGGGAAGGATCCCAAGGCTGGCATTGACTACACTGCAGCAGCCGTTGAGTCAGGGTGGTCTGGCTCTTCCTAGCTTTCGACAATAATATTGGGCGGCGATCCTGGTGATGGTCCGCTGGTGGTTTTCCCAGCCCAGGGATAACCCAGCTGTGACATTGGAGGTGGCAATTATGGGATTGTATGCTACATTGAATCATTTAGTATTTTGCGGGGTGCAGGCCCACTCTGCCTTAACAACTTTAATGCGAACAACCGTGAGGGTGTGGCAACAGGTCAGGGCCACGTATCAGTCCCCAGACACTGTCTCCCCTCATATGCTTATATGGGGCAATCCTAATCTCCGACATATGCGTAGTATACCAGACACCTAGGTCTGGGCTTCTAAAGGGGTTGTGGTGTTGAAACACCTGGTGACCGAGGGTAGGTTGAGCACGTTTCCAGAGCTTAAGGTAAAATATGAACTTCCGAATTGGATGTTCTTCAGATATCTGCAGGTGAGGCATGCCTTCCAACATCAGTTCCCCAGCGGTGTCACGCTCGAGTCAGACCCAGTTGAAAGCCTCTTAAAGTCCAAAGTCCTGACTGCACCCTTGTCATCCCTATACTTCCAGCTCTCAATAACTTCACCCCCTACTCTAAACAAGGTTTTCTTGAAATGGAAGCAGGATGATGTCCCATTGCTTACAGAGGAGGATTGGGAATGCTGTGTCTCCACAGGTTACAAATATGATCTCTGCTAGGGACCGATTTATACAGTTAAAACTTCTGCACAGAGCTTGCTATACACCTCAGAGGCTGGCAATGATATATCCGGATAGATCTCCAGCGTGTCCAGACATATAGGCCTCCTTCATGCATATGATATGGTCATGTCCTCTCTTGCATGACTTCTGGGAACAAACCCTGGTAGATATCAACCAAATGGCAGGGACTAGCCTTCTGTTGAGCCCAGAGGTATTGTTGTTGAATGTCATCAGTTACCCTGGAGTGAGAAAGTACACAAAACTACTTATAATATATGCTACATATTATGCCCGTAGAGAGATCTTACTGAAATGGAAATCTATGTTACCGCCCACTGTTATGGCTTGGCGTGACACCTTGAAAAATGTTTTAGCCCTATATAATTTAACATATACCAAGGGAAACTGCCTGAGCAAAGATATGGTCTTCATGGATAGAATTGTGGGGTGCCCTCCAGGTGGTAGGTATCCCCTCTGGCTAGTCCAGAAGCGGATCTACTAATTTAATTAATATCCTTAGATGGGATGCTCCTGGCTGGGGGTGGCTTCACCCCCCTTCTTTTCCAGTCCACCCTTCTTTCCCTCCTAGCCCCCTGTCTCCCTCTCCCTTCCTTTCTCTCCCTCCCTCTCATTTTCTCCCTGGTCAATTTCCCAGTTGCCTCCTGCTAGGGATCTTCCAACATGTACCACACGATTCACAGGTTTGGATAGATTTGTCATCTTATGGAAGCCAGATACCTACCTCACATCATGTCTTATTGGAATAGACTTTCTAATATCTATTCTATGTAGCCTTAATGAGTTGTAAATGTGTAGTACTACTCTTGTCTCATTCTGTAAATGTGTGTTGTTGCTGACATGTGAACACTTTCTTCTTCTTTCTTAATAAAAATGTATATTTGTAAAAAAAAGGAAATGGGCCATGGAATAATAATAATGTAATTTGCTCGCCTTTCGTGGAGGTACAGCAGAATTGTACAGTCTGGAGGAAAGAAGGGAGAGGGGAGACATGACTGAAACCTTTAAATACATCAAGGGGGTGAATAAGGTTCAGGAGGGCAGTCTTTTCAATATGAAACCAAAATCAAGAACACGGGGACATGACCTCAAATTAACTGGAGGGAAGATCAAAACTAATCTTAGAAAGTATTATTTTACTGAAAGGGTGGTTGATGATTGGAATAAACTACCAACAGAGGTTGTGAGACAGTCAACAGTAAATGGCTTCAAACATGCTTGGGATAAACATAAATCTATAGTCAGACAACAGAGTTAATGTGGAAAAAAAAACAAACAAAAAAATAAATAAAAAAGGGGCAGACTCGATGGACTACTCAGTCTTTTTCTATGTTTCTAATTGGTAAATTATGTTTTCTTGCAAAGAAGGACACATTATCAGGATAAGTACTCCCAATGCTCAAATGAGAAAATCTTCTTCAAATTGATGAAAATGGGCTGCTTTTCAAAGGAGTGTGAGTATTATTTCCAGGATGAGTTAAGCAATAGTGCTTAATATGTGGAAAGACCAACAATATTTTTGGTAACTATGGAAAAAGAGTTTCTAGATTATACCACCCATAAATTTCCTTAAGAAGGCAATGAGATTCAATACAGGAAGTTAGAAATTTAGCACCCTGTTGCAGGAAACTGTTAGGGTGCAGGACACGGATTCTTCAGTGAACATATATAGGAAATTCCACTGAGCAGAATAAAAAAATAGAAGACACTAGGGAAAAAAACACAAAGGGGTTCCAGAATGGCAGAAAAACATTGTACAAAAAATAAAAATTAGAATTTTCCACAGCACAGCTGAGTAAAAGGCATCCAACTTGCTAGGACACTAACAACAAATTGAAGCATGATGGTTGGAGACAGGACTTATATAAGGGCTGGCCTAACTTTTTTTTTTTAAAAGGAAGTTATATTTATAATGGATTCAATTTTGGGATGTGGGACCAGAGATCTTCGATCAGTGCATATTCCATCATAAGATTTATCAGTAACTGGACGACTTTGATGGACTTACTGAAGATCCTGCAATCCCTCGAGGAGGTGATACTTCATACACTGGTCAGATTCGGCTGAATCACCACAGAAGCCAGCAACTCCCAACTCAATACCTAGTATATTTACAGGTCCTCTTCAAGATGAGAAATGTATAAACAACAAAGTAATTGTCTCAAAGTGGAAGAGGGACCATTTCAAGAAAGGCCACATCAAGAATTGCATGGATGCCTTGAATGTTGGACAGAAATTGTATGAAGTTTCTGGGACTTCTTACCTTTATCATTTTGGTAGTGCCCTGGGCCAGTTGGCATTACCAGGTATTTCAGTTTACCTTATTTCAGCTTTGGAATCACAAAGACCTGAATTAGAGAATTCTTCTGCCAAGGATGGTCAGAAAATTGTGAACACGATGAATGGTGGAACAAAATCTCTTGTTGGGCAGGTTCTGAAATTCTGGGGGCACATTTTTACAGTTTTTATGACCAAGATTGGTGGCCTTGACATATCAACGTCACCTCCCATTAGTTAACGTTGAGGATGGTGCTTTAGGGTACAAGTAGGGTGGCACGTGAAGTCTTCCAAATATTTAGAGATTTTTTTATTGGGAAGAGAATCATCTGGCATATCTATCAGCCTATAATATCCCCCACCCCACCATTGCAGCATACCTGGTTGGCCCCTTGTGTTCATTCTCCTTCTCCCAGTCTGAGCTGTGCTGTACACTCAACTGCAAGAGGCTGATACCAACTCAAATGCAGGTAGTTACATTTATGATTTAATGGTTACAGAACTGCATTGATTTGTGCCTTTTATATCTGCCTCAAGTTAAGCTTTAAAAAAAGTCTCACAATCCACAGTTTGAATCAATAAGAACATATAAGCTTTTGGCTGCAAAAGGTGTCAACATTCCTTGTTATTAAACAGAACACTCAGAGAAAAAAATATCCACCACTTGGATAAT
Organism: Glandirana rugosa; assembly: GCA_018402905.1. NCBI lineage: Eukaryota > Metazoa > Chordata > Amphibia > Anura > Ranidae > Glandirana > Glandirana rugosa. The sequence continues at coordinate 72,141 of BLSH010481566.1, forward strand.
ATAACTTTACACTGGTAAGCAGTATGCAAAGTGTGGTAACTTATTCCAGGAAATCAGAAGTCATCTTTCAGCATTCGGTACTGTGAACCGATAAGCACTTAAACCCAACTGGTTGCCAAGGACTATAGCTCATCTTTCACTTATTTAATACATGTCTATGTGTCTGGTCGAAAAAGTGTTAATACTCATTATTAATAAGTTTCATATGTACAATTCAGTACCTTTAGCTGCTATGCTGTACCACATCAAAAGCACCTATTTCCATATTATATCAGCGCTGCTAGTGGTTTTTCAGCTACACAAAACGGCCACAGGTTGCTGCCATCCAGATGATCTCATCTCTTAAATATTTGTGCTGTTCAGATCCATATAGTTTATAAGTAAAATCTGTTAATAATTATTCAAATAATGAAATAGGAATATGCCAGAAAGTATATAGGATAGGAAAGTAACCCATGCCTATTTAGTTACAGAACTACAGGTTTCATCACCTATTATGAACCTCTAGTACATACGTAGTACAATATGCTGCAAAGAAGAAAAAGGCTGCCTGTGGGTTTAAGAGGGTGGATGTGCTGTCCTTAGCATTTTTGGGGCACAAACATGCAAGCTGGTCTCAGTCAAGTATAAATTGTATAAGAGAGGAGGGGCCCCGGTACAAAAGCTCCGATGCTGGTTTAGCTGAAAGGGAACAAGGCGATTACACAAGGTTTTCAAATCTCTTACCAACCCTGCTCCCCGCAGTTGCCGGTGAACGTCTGAGTTCCAAACAAATGAATCAGCCACTCGACAGAGGCATTTTTATTTAGATTAGGATTTACTCATTTTGTTCTTTATGTTTATTTAACTATTTTTGTATATTTTGTAAGTAAGCTTCTTCTTCTGTGCCAGCACATACAAACACAATGTTATTATTACATTTTTTTTCAGTTTGATCTAAATGATTGAACAGATCTTGGGTATTTCTGTTTATTCTAGAAATATTTTAAAATATATTGAATTAAAGTATTTTGCAATATTTTTTATTGAAAATTTGAGGAAAAAAATATAAAAGTTTCCAACAAAAACAAAAAAGGGCTAAAATTGCGTTTTTAAAGACCACAAATACGGTGTGACATAAAACATTGCAACGATCACCATTTTAAACTCTAGGGTCTCTGCTAAAAATATATATATATATATATTTGGGGGTTCTAAGTATTGAAGGTGAAACATAACATGACTTAGCTCGATAAACAAATAACATTTTTTATTTAAATCAGTGCTACCAGATATCTCATTTAATAAATAAAAACAAACTCTTTGATACACCACACACTTAAAAATGCCAATACATGTCAATAAATCCATCAAAGTATTGAAACATTATTTTTCCAGTTTCATTATAAAAAAAGATCTCACATGAGTTGGTCTTTTTTTTTATCAACCTCAAATATCGAATGATGGCCTGATCAACCTAATCAGGTATAATCATGGCAACACAAACAGCAGAGAGACAAGGGTTTTAAATAGAGCTTAAACATGATATTTAAATTGCACTTAAAGAATGTACTTACACAATGTATTTAAACATTCATCATCCTAATTCCCAGCATTAAAGTAATAAAGTAGTCATGACCTTTATAGTTCAGTAACAGCTGGATAAGCACATTTTAAATAATTTTAAATAATTTAATACATTTAGAACTGCCAACATCGATATCGGAGATAAGCTGACACCTTCTAGACTGATTTGATATTTTAAAGCAAACTAGAAAATAATCAGCCTTTGTTTTTACTTATAAAAAACACACATGGGCTGGTTTGCTAATGAAGTTGATAATCTTCACAAAATAAATTGTGTGAATATTAATTTCAGTTATTCAGTTATGTGAAAAGCAAATTCCTTCACCTAATCATGCAGATGAAAAGAGTAAACGGGACTTTGCTTTTCACGATTGGATAATAGAAATAAATATTCACACAGTTTTTTGTGTGAAGAGTTTCAGTTTTTTTAGTAAGTTAGCCACAATGTATTTGTCCTCAGTTTTTTTTTCAGTCTATATCCCTATCCAATTTCTATAATCATACAGTGCTGTAAAACCAACATAATCTCTTCTCACCTCTTGTAACTCCCACAGGACTACCCTTGTACTGGACCACTGGTTCATCCTTTCTATTCCAGCTGGCCTACCCTGGTCCTCAGGGTCTGCTAACAGTGCACATTCTTGTACACATTTTATAACACCTTCAAACATAATAATAATAATTATTATCATTATTCATATAGCTTCTATAGGATTCTGAATATCCAATTTTCTGGAACTAGAGGTCCATAAAATACTGTCAATATTTCATAGAAAATTAAATATAGTGGCATATATCTGTATGCAGACCCTGAATCAAGCAAAGTGACAATAACCTTTCTGCTTGCGATTAGAATACTTAAAAAATTTAATTGACAAAAAAAAATATATATATATATATATAAATATATATATATATATATTATTTTGCAAAGAAAGAGAATTCATTCCAAAATGTTTCAGTTACCTGACAAAAAAAACCCATTAAAATGGATTTAATTATTTTTTGAAAATAATTATATATATATATATATATATATATATTATAAATCTTGTTTCTGTGCTGGAAATGATTTAGAAAATCTTCTACAGTGCACATGAGTGCTTATCTCTTGCAGTATACATGTACTGGAATAATAGCTAAAATTTCCTGTATGAATGTAAGCAAAATAACTAACACAAATACAAAAATCTTCCATTCATTTTTAAAATGTTTATTTCAATGTACATATGTGCTTGCCTCCTAGACAGATCATAAAGACGTCTTGTAAACAATGGAAATACAGTAACAGAATATTAAAGATTAATAAAAATAAAAACAATTTGAATAATGTTTTATTATACTTTATACATAATTTATTCATGCAAACTGTACTAAAATGAAGCAGTACAGTTTGTGAAATGCTGAATCCAAACATTAGAAATAGCTACATACAGACGTGGTGACAAGTGAAATGGATTAAGAACAAAATCATTTACTTTTTTACTTGTCGAACACAGATGCACATTTTTTTTCTAATATTAGAACTAACACCATTCACCAAGTACATTTTCTCTCCATACTTGCGCAAAGTTTAATTTACAGCTGGATAAATTTATAATACAAAGAAAAAAGAAATGTATAAATAACATGAGAATTTTCTCTTTCACAACCAGTAATTCACAAATGAACTATTATTCCAACAACAAATAAAAGATAAAGCTTTTCTGCAGAATTCACATTTTATGCAGCTGAAGTTAATAGGCATTAGACGAAGAAGAATGTACGGTATATGCCCCTTCAGCTTAAAAATAAAAAAAAAAAAAATTAATAACAATAAAAAAAGGTAGTGCATTGTCCTCAGCTTGGATTACTACAGTTTCATCCAGTGATTAATTCATGCTGACTTGCAGCCGTCCTAAAATATGACAGATGCAATTTCATTTAAGACTAGTTTGCATTTAGAACTCAATCTAAAACATTATATAAATTACTTCATCTAGATTAAAATATTTAATTCAGACAGGGTACATGACATTTACCATTTTGAGGAACGTAAGAAAGAAGTGATCACTGTTGCAGGTAGGCTGCAAAATTTTGATTATATACAAGAGAATTTTGCAAAGTGATCTAAAGTCACTTAAACACACTTTTAGTGATTCTTGTGAGATATTGCATTGTGAATCAAGATTGATAATGGCACATTGAGAGGTAGGATTGCCAACATTCCTACATGAAAATAAAATGTTGAGATTTGTTGGGTTATCAGCCTGTAGCAGTAAATTAAATATTATCAGCCATCATTCCCCCAGATTACACAGCATTTTTTTTATTATTTGGGAACTTGGTAAATAGATAATATGAATTAAAGCAAACCTAAGATATAAAATTAGGACCTTTATTATAACATCCATTCATTGACATTGTAAAAAGAAAAAGTCATAGAATTTATTTAATATTCATGTAATAATTCTAATTCAGTTTTCCAGTGCCTGGAAATATGACTAGTGTTGGGGGCACTAGTCATGTGGTCTCTACTAAGAAATCTTAAAGTCCAATTTTGGTCAAAAATGCAAAAAAGTTTAAGCAGTTTAAAGAAAGATTTAAAAATAAATAAACAATTCTTGTTGCAATAATTACCTGCTCTCTGCCACTGTTTCCCACAGTAATTAATTTTTCCCTCTAGATTTCCTCAGTCAACCTGGAAGACTGAGGACATCCCATGAGTGCAGAATATCACGGACCCCCTGCCTTGAGAGGGGGACACCACGGCACCCTACACTCCTCAATGAATAAGTGCCCACATTTGAAAAGATGTTGAGAGGAATCTATGCATCAAATGACTGGGCTGAAGACATCTGAAAAAAAAAAAAAGAATAAATGACAGCTGGGGGAGGGGCACTTCCAAGGGAAGAACCGGAGGCAGACAGGAGGGACATAGGAATTGGGCTTTAAGAGAACTTGACCAGGCACTAATAGCGAAGCTCCAGGCTTCTTCAGAAAAAATGAAAAGCCAGAAGCTACAAATGCTGTAGCTGCTGCCTTTTAATATTAGGACACTTACCTGTCCAACGATGTCTCCACCCAAGCTGATTTTTCAATTGGCTCTCGGGTGCTGCCGCAGCCGCCATCTCAAGTAAGAGAAACCGGCAGTGAAGCTTTACTGCTTCACAACTGGTTCCCTACGGCGCATGCGCGAAGCACGCTGTGCTTTGTGAATGGCCTGGCGGTGGGGAAAGGAGGAGGGGGCCAAACTCCCTGATGAGTTTGCTGTGGCAAAGTCAGCTGGAAGTGGGAGCGGGTACCTGTCAAAACCAGGTAACCACTCCCCTCCCCCGAAAGGTGCCAATTGTGGCAGCGAAGGGGGAGGAGGAGGCAAATAAGTTCCGCTTTAAGGAATAAAAAATGGACACTGTTACAGGATAAACAATTTTGCGTTCCTTTACCTCTTCATAATATCACATATGATGAATAATAAAATAAAGGTTTGTTACATTTACTGTATAAGTCTGCTTAGGGAAAACAAGGCTGTCCCTGTGAGAAAAAAAAAAAAAAGGACAGTTGGCAACCCTTCAGAGAGGACTCAGTATCCTCAGGCAACATTTATCATGAGAATGTGGAACTTACAATCGTCATTTTCCCCAGCACAAGCTACATTATGGAATGTTTGTTGTTAAACTTATTTGAAATTGCAGTTTTAAGCCAGCGTTACATCGAAGGCATCTCAGAACATTCAAGCATAGTTTGCTGGCTTAATCTAAGGGCTTCATTCTCTCCTCTGTTACCCACCCCCCCACCCCCCTTGCACTACTAACTCGCACACTCACAACAAAAAAAATGCACATTTCCAAGATACTGATTTGCTTATCCACAAGAAATGTATCAAAAGTTTGCTACAGAAAGATGATAGTGTTTTCACAAGAATTAAGTACAAGTCAGCTTGCAAACACAATGAGGAGAATATGTTCCAAGTTGTCTAATGTACTTTTGTTTTTTCAGGTTCTTTTTCTGGCAGTTACACTCATAGTAAACATACATTGGGGGAGCCAGTGAAGCACATAAAGATGTGAAGATTTCCATAAACTATTCTACTGGTTACTAATAAACTAGCACTCCATGGTATGCATTATATTCACGATTTTCAATGCGTTCTTCAAAATAAAGTAAAAAAAAAAGGCAATAAAACTAAAGAATTGCACTTAGACTAGAACTTTTTAAAGTTAAAGAGCCAAGCAACTTTCATTTCCAAAGAAATATAAAATAAAGCAGTGACTGTCCCGATTAAGAAGTTTGTAACTGTCAATAAGTCACAAACCATGTGCAATTAAAAAAACATTACAAAAACATACATTTGCCATTATTCTTCTTTTTGTGCAAAAAACAATAAAATAAATCAATTACCCTTTTCTTTTTTTTTTTAAATTAGGCCTAGTGCATGAAAACATTGATTAAAGATTAAAAGGGACTATGCAGAACTTTGGTATAAACATCACATACAATTAGTATTACCATAACACCTGCACTAGGTCTCAAAAGATGATCCCGATACTTTTTATAAGAGTATAAACCAACAATTTTAGCCCCATTTTAAAAAAGTATTTTTGATGAGACAGGGACAGTTAAATTGTATGGGAAAAAAAAAAATTTGATCCGTTCTGTAAAAATGATAGGATTTTATACCTTTAAGCCTGGCCTTTCATACATTTCTCATCTATAGAGAACACAGGGTAACTCCTAGCATACAACTTGCATGGGAGATGCACTTAGGAGGGGCAGATCACTGCAAGTGCATTAAAAATTAGGTTCCTCAGCAAAGGAACCCGCCAGCCAGAAAAATTACCTAGTTAAAACCTGCTTTAAATGAAAGCAGCGGTATCAGATGAAAAATTCTGAAAATACACCGGGAAGCCACAAACCACTTACAAAGTGCCTTTGCAAAAGTGTGGTCCCACCAGTAGAGTACAAACACCAGGACTTGTATAGGACTAACCAAAATAAGAACAGGCTTGCCTGGAGGGTACCCCAGCCCTTCTTAAAAGGTACAGCAGGCACGAGAATACCAGAGTCACCCCACACAGCTGAGGAGCTCTCATGTGCATGTACCAAATAAGCAGAGAGAGAAAATTGCAAGCTGCTCATCAATTTATAACTAGTAGAAAAGGTGCACATGGGCACCTTTAACAGTTGTTAAGTGCATTTAAAAAGAGACAGTAAAAAGAGCCGATTAAAACCTTCTTCTATGGAAATTTTAATTAGCCCTATTGCTGGCTCGTAGGCCTGAGTGTCGGGGAACCATTTTCTATAATGCACTTTTCTTCTCTTATTATCACCAATGGTTACAAAGAGTTGGTACAATTGATTGGTTTGCGATCAACTTCCTGAAGACTGAGGAGGATTAGGAGGTGGTGCCACGGCAACATGAGAAGCAGCTGGTTCGGTGCTCTGGTCTGCCATCTGGGTGAGAACGGATGTTGCTATTGCTTCTGCCACTGAGGTGGAACTCACACCATTGGACGTGCTGACTGAACTATGTTGAATTGCTTCAGTCTGTGGACTACCGGGCATTGAAATATCTTCAGAACTCTCATCTTTTTCAGCATCTAGTTCAGAAAAGGACAAACAAAATCAAATCAGCCTGGTCCAAGGAAGCAGACATATAAAAAGAAAAACGGTTTATTTAAAGGGGTAATATAAAAGGAGTATCTAAACCCCAAAACAAAATATATATACTCTAGCTTACCAATCCTTAGGCCGCTTTCAGATGGAGTGGATCCGTCAAAGTGGATCCACCTACCCAGCGGGGGATCTGACTGCTGATCCCTGCTGAGCAGGCAGATGGCAGGTCCGTGTCTGCTCTGCTAGGCAGAGCGGACACAGATACAGCCTGCTCTCCTCTATGGGGCGGCTGGATGGAAACGGACTCCATGTCTGTTTCCAGTCGATCGTCATCTGATCCGCCAGACCAATGTCAAATGTATAGCCATCCGTCTGATTTTTAGCAGCCCGGATCGGATGCCGGTGGGTGTGAGCAGACACATGTCCCCATAGAGATCAATGGGTGGTCCGATTGGGTCAATCTGAAAAATGGACAGGCAGACCCAATCGGTCCAATGGTGTGAAAGAGGCCTTAGATGTGGTAGCTGAACTTGTTTTACATTTTCAAGCTAAAAGCATTTTCAGCAAGTACAAAAATGCCTATTGATCTTGCCAGAAATGCTGTATCCTTGTCATGTCCTATGAGATGAACTGAAAGCAAAAACAAGGTTATGGTTCAATAAGCACAGGGGAGTAAGTGAGTACAACACAGGACAGAAGTGTTTTCATAAGCTGCAATATTTTTAATTTTGTTTTGTGTTTGGATATACATTAAGCAATATATATGCACACATAGTTAATTATTTTTACTTTTCTACTTGCTGCTGCATTTATTATAAAAAGTACATAATGATTGCCTAGCTTATATCCCCAATCAGAATAATGTATTACCTTGGGACACAATACTACTTTAGAGCTGTGGTAAAACAAAAAGGTAATGCTGATGTTAATTCATTTGATTAAATTCGTTCTGTCACTCTGGGAAACGGAAACAAACTGAAGCATGAAGTAGACGTAGGATTTTTGTGATTTATACCCAACTCTTGTAGCCACAGTGACTACTGCACAAAGTGAAACAGATATCAATTTTACTAAAATGTAGAAGATGGGGAACACCTCAAAAAATAAACAAAAACTCTTAAAGCCCAATTGAACTTTCAGTTTAGATCGGCTCAATACATTCTGGGTGCAAAACAAAACATGTACAAAGTTTTACAGCTCAATTTCTTTAAAAAAACACCCGCAGCCTAAATAGAAAAGCATGTCCCCCGCTAGAATATAGAGAAGGACCCCTGCTCTCTATGCAGCCGCAGTTGTCTGACACATCAGACCTAGAACTCTGCAATCAGCAAAGCCCATGTTCCATAATGAGAGAACTTAGGCTCTGACCCGGCCGTCACACAGGGTGCAAGTTGGACATTTGCAGAAAGACCACTGCTTCCACACAGGGCAAGCGACAAGCTCCTGTTCTCCTGTATAATAGGGTTTTTTCATATTTGAGAGCAAAAATGGAAAATGCAGAACAATAAATTGGTAAAGCAATAAATAAAGGAATTATACTGGATAGAACTCACTGAAAGGGAGGTAGAAGCATGAAGACCACTGTTGGCGATAATATAAAATACCAAAGTGCCTAGAGAAGACCATATCTGTAACAGAATCTACTGTATACTAGTGAATGACATGCAGACCAGTCAATAGTGTCTAAGAGTTTATAGGATACAGCACAAAAAAAAAAACACTTTTAAATGCTTACTTGCAATTTGTTTCTTTTCCATAAATTATTTTTATTCACTTATATTATTAACTATATTTCCCTAACACAGTTTCCTCCATCCGTGCTTGTCATAGCCCTCTCCTCTCCTGGGATTTTCTAATTGCTCTCTTCACTGGCCAAGGTTCTCTACCCCTCTCTTTGAAACCTTTTATGTAACTACTGGGGGAAGGGAGAATACCATAGAGCGTCTTCTGAGTGACAGTTCTAAACCTGCTGGAGTTACCGATATCCCATCCAAGATGGTGGCACCCAGCAGCAGTCTCAGGGCCTTTGGATGTCTGCACAAGGGAGGCATTTACAGATAAAGAGCATGGACAAAATGCATTAAATGCATATAATGTTATAGGATTTTTGTTGTTGAAATGAATGGTCTGGAACAGGAACTCTTTAACCACTTCAGCCTGGAAGGATTTCCCCCTTTAAGACCAGAGCACTTTTTGCGATTCGGCACTGCGTCGCTTTAACTGACAATTGCGCAGTCGTGCGACGTTGTACCCAAATTAAATCTGCGTCCTTTTTTTCCACAAATAGAGCTTTCTTTTGATGGTATTTGATCACCTCTGCGTTATTTTTGATCGACGCAGCGGTGATCAAATACCACCAAAAGAAAGCTCTATTTGTGGTAAAAAAAGGACGCAAATTTTGTTTGGGTACAACGTTGCACGACCGCGCAATTGTCAGTTAAAGCGACGCAGTGCCGAATCGCAAAAAGTGCTCTGGTCCTAACCTGGGAAATCCTTCCGGGGCTGAAGTGGTTAAAGTGGTTGCAAAGGCACAAGGTTTTTTACCTTCATGCATTCTATGCATGAAGGTAAAAAACCTTCTGTGTGCAGCAGCCCCCCAGCCCCCTCTAATACTTACCTGAGCCACATCTCAATCCAGCGATGTCCATGAGAGCCCTGCCTCTCCAGGGACTCGCACTCCTGATTGGCTTTTGGCAGCAGTGGGAGCCTGCTGTCAATCATAGTCAGTGAGCCAATCAGGAGATGGAGGAGGCGGGGCAGGGCCAAGCAGCGGGTCCTTGTGTGAATGGACACACATAACAATGGCTCAGCTCAGGTGCCCCCATAGCAAGTTGCTTGCTGTGGGGGCACTCGGCAGGAAGGAGGGGCCAGGAGCGCCGGCAGGGGACCTGAGAAGAGGAGGATCTGGGCTGTTCTGTGCACTGCACAGAGCAGGGAAGTATGAAATGTTTGTTATTTTTTTAAAACAAAAAATAAGACTTTAATAATCGCTTTAACTCTCTTTATCAGAACCAATCTGTGCATAAAAAGTGGAATTTAGAGGGATAAGTCAAACTATTTAACACCCAAGGGGTGCTTACAATGGCCAGTGTTTATTCATTTATGTAAAATGTTTAACCCCCCCCAAAAAAAAAGGTTTTTGGAACTGCTTAAAAACTGCTGCCCAGTTTATCTTTTATATGAACATTTATGGGATACACCCATCTTGTTTTTACATTACAACAGGTCTAGAAGAGCATTATTTCTAGTTTAGGCTTCTATAAATTACACTATAAAATTGTGTTGTAATAAGTGTATACGTTTATAAATTTGCCCTTGTGCAGTGCCATCAAACTAGGATAGTTAAAAATCACCCATCATAACCACTGTCTCAGCCCTTGCAGCTATTTTTATCTGTGCCTCCTCATTAATAAAACCAAAAGTTAGCAATACCAATATATCATAGTGTTCTTCATGCACCAAAGCTTCCAACTCTCCTATTATGCTTGGCAAACTTCTGGCATTGGTGAACAAACACTTTAATCCATAGTTGCATTTTGCAATTCATGCACCTTTTTCTGTACAAATAGTACTGTAGTCACAAATGTTTGTCTGTAACATGTGAGTCTCCTTGTCACCTACCACAGCCTTCCCCCTATTTTCCCTCATTCCACCTCCATTAGTGTCTGACTTATCTGCCCTATTATAAATTCTAACTCTCCCCTCTCCCTCAATCCTAGATGAATTATTTCTCCAACTTTCCCATAAACCACTACCCTAGCGCAGCAGATCTTCCAATAGTCTTCTAATAGACTCTCTCTGCGCTGGGCATGACCCCATAGGGTAAAGACGGGTCCTGCCGATCAAACAATTAAAGACACCAGGGCAAAAAGAGGCAGGTATCTCCCACGTGCGGAAACGGGGAGCATATTAAGACCCGAGTGCTAAATGTTCACACAGAGTATAATAACCATCCAACTATGGTACAAAACTATTAGGAGGCCATCTGGAAAGCACACGAGGCAAATATACAGGCACCTAAGGGTAAGTAAGAAGGGCCTTCTTCCAAAATGCTGAGTAATGTCCACTCCCCGTGTGCAGGCCCCGGCCACAGCTTATGTTTTAGTTTTGAATAAAGTAAGAAATTGTTTACCTCATGTCAGATTTTTATTTTCTTGTGGTCTGTGTTCTATTAGGAAGAGTTCCCTTAACTCCTTTTCCCAGAGACATAACAGAAAGTGAAAGGAATTCAAAGTGAAGGGAAATCACCAGAATAAGTCCCCCATCAGAAGATTTCCCTTTCATTCCTGCTCAGATGACAACTATAAGGCCTCATGCACACAGGCCATTTTTTGACTGTTTTTCAGCAGCTGTTTTCAGTTGCAGAAGTTTTTTTCTACAGTCAATAAACCCTCCATCATGTTATCCTATGTGTTCATGCACACACAGGCTGTTATAAACTGTTTTTAGCTGGGGTGTTTTTGAGCTGTAAAAAACCCCAAGAGCTGAGGGCTTTTTGGACTGTTTTCCAGCTGTAAAAACGTTCAAACACTTAAAAACATCCAAAAACGCCCAAAGACGCTCAAAAACGTCAATCCCCAATGTTTTTGGAAGTTTTAGACCAATTGAAAAAAACCCCCAAAAAAACGCTGGCCCTTTAAAAACGGGAAAAAACTTGAAAAATCGGCGGTAATATAACGCCGGTAAAAGCTGAAAACATCCCTGATAAGCTACTGATGTTTTTTGGCTGTTTTTTTAAAGTCCTTTGTGCATGAAGCCTAACAGTTTGGAATTTTCCTCACTTACAGTGACAATGGTCATCAGAACAAATACAGGAGGGTGAATCTACCTTGCAGGGGCACAGACGGCAATAAAGACCTGATTCTAATACACAATGGGACATTGATACAATAGTGTTGGCTAGAGCTGCACGATTCTGGCAAAAATGAGAATCATGATTTTTTTGCTTAGAATAAAGATCACGATTCTCTCACGATTCTCGCGGCGTAATATATTAAATATACAAAAAAATTGGGCTAACAGCACTGTTTAGGTTTTTGAAAGGGGTAATTTTTCCAAAAAAATTGCATTTAAAAGTCTGCTGCGCAAACGGCGTGTGACATAAAATATTGCAACAACCGCCATCTTATTCTCTAGGGTCTCTGCTAAATAAAAAAAAATTATAATGTTTGGGGGTTCTAAATCATTTTCTAGGACAAAATAATGGATTTTTATTTGTAAACAGCAAGTGTCAGGAAAGATTTAGTCTTTAAATGGTTAAACCAAACAACTATAGAAGAGGAGTTCACTCAGAGTTCAATGCCTTTGAAGTAAAATTACTTTGTAACTCTTATCAATGATGACTCAGAAGTTGGCTGTCTGCCCAGACTTGGCTCTCTCCCCTGAGACTCCAGTCTCTCCGACTTCAAAAGGCTTCAGGCACTTTTTATTACTGTCAAGTCGTGCTGATTCGCCCCCCAAGTCGGATCCCATTAACTGCACTGAAAATCGTGGTAATGCCCAATGGAGATCGCAGGGGGGGGGGGGGTAGATCGAGAT
>BLSH010481566.1:84849-157307 GCA_018402905.1 Glandirana rugosa
TGTTCAGTAAGAAATAGTTCGACAAGAGATATTACCTATCTGTTTAGATACATACTACTGGAAATGTTCAAAACACACGTATGACTCTTTATATTTTATATGGTTAGTCGTGATGTACTGACGACGTGTTGCAGGTACATCCTGTCTTTAGATGTTCTCCTAAACTGAACTGAACAAATAGTTCATCTGTTTAGATAAGTACTATTCGTAATGCCGAATATATGTGTTTCTCTTTAGATCATAAGGTCGGTTGTGATCTCGACGTGCTAATTAGCATAATTTTAGCGCTAGAGCTAGATGGGGGGACCCCCCAAGTCGGACCCCATTAACTGCACTGAAAATCGCGGTAATGCCCAATGGAGATCGCAGGGGGGTAGATCGAGATCGCGATTTTAATACGATTAATCGTGCAGCTCTAGTGTTGGCTGGAATACTAGATTTCTCTTTGTGTATATAAGCCGTAATGCTTATCATGAATAGATTTGTCTACTTGATAAACAAGTCAAGTCAAATCCTCTTGTAGATTTCTGTCCTACATGGACGTTGTGCAGCAGTCATGTAGTGCTGATTGGTATATTTTATATTTCTCAGTATGCACACAAAACTTGTAAAGGTCATCATACATAGATTTGTCTATCCATTATAGAGAACAGCTTGATAAAGAATGACTTGTATTTTGTTTCTGCCATATACTGTTTTTAAAATGTGTCCTCTTTTGGGTTTCTATCTACAGCTTACGTAATTGTTTATTGGAACGCTGTAACAGTTCTCTTAGCAGAGGTATTAAAAAACCCAGGACTCTTTGTCCAGCAGTTTCTCACATTTCTCCATTGCTAATAACTTTTGTCTTGAGAGAAATGACAGCATGTTTTCAGAAATCGTATGTTGCTGTTGACTACAAAGCTTTTAAACCTTATTTACGATTGTAATTGCCAATGGTCACCAGGACAAATAGGGTAAATCTCCCAAACGGGGATAGATACAGCAATAAAATCCTGGTTTCAACACTTTCACACTCTTCCAAAATTAAAAAAAAAAATTTAGATTAGAGGACATCCGTACCTTTGGTAAAAGTTGTCCTTTAAAGCATGTCCCTACCCCCATTTGTGTAGCCCACCTGAAGAAATGCTTACCTTCATCCTTGATCCTGCAAGCTTTACTGTGCAGCTTCCCTGGCCTCAGCCACACAGCCCAACTTAAGTGTCTCAGTGCAGGTCCTCTTCATCCTTCTTATGGGGAAACGTACATATGGGGGGCCTCCAGCAGTCCTGCAGATGGGTCTGTGGAGCGCATGTGCAGGATGAGGACCTTGTAAATTCACATTTTCTGCATGGCACAGCCACACATCTTTCAGGCGATGCAAAGAGTTGTCATGCATCTTGCCTACGGTAGTGGCCACAAGTTTGCAATGATATTCATTGCTGGTGTTGTAAATCAGTGTTACCTTCAATAAAGCTCTTTTGATGAATACCTAACCTGACATCTAATCTTTACCTACTACTTCACCACAATTGTGAGCCACTTCAAGTTTATAACTGGCATCCTAATTCTGAGAAATGCAAGGTTCTGGATCTCCCAGGGCAAAGTGCAACCAAAACCATGAGCTGTAAAGTTCTGTGAGGAGACATATATTCTCCACAAGCCTACAAGTGGTTGCAGTGACCCAGATAGGTTCTGGCACCCTCTACAGATAAAAGTAAAGTAAGTATCTTTCTCAACTCAACTTTTTAAAAAAAATAAAGAACGCTTCACATAATATACTATAAAAGGACTCTACCTGTCTTTTTCTCTTGCCTTTTTCCCCTCTCTTTTTATTTGGAAAAAAAACCTTACAACTATTATCATGTGGAGATAAGCTGTGATGCTATTTTAAAATGACCCTTGATATTCCTGATGCTATCCCATCTAAGGCTGGGCTGATGATTTTTGCTATAGTGATCATGACCTGTGATCACTAATCACTAGTGAATGCAGTACATGCCAAAACTGAGTATAGCATCTAGAAATAAAATCAATCACCCGCATTTGAAGCATTGAGCTACTAATAGTGATTGTTATTAGATGCTACACTTCATTGTTGCCCATGTGTAGCAATCACTAGCGATTACTAGCTAGGTGATCACAGGCAATAGAAAGTGTAGCCAAATTTCTGTGTGTGCACTCAGTCTAAGAGTTCCTGTAAATGAATGCAGTAGTAAGCTCCTTATTGCACCTTTTTCCATGGCAAAGCTCTCTAGCAAGCCTTAGGTAGCAGTTGAGAAAATGCTGTGTAAAAAAAATTGATTTTACTTTTAGGCCTCATGCACACTGGGCATTTGCCCGGCTCTTCTAAACGCTTTTATCCTGGCAGAAGAAAAGCAGCTTCAAAAAGAGCCTCAAGAGCTTGAGCATTCATTCATTTAATTGGCTAGAATATTAATTTGTTCTGATCATTGAAATTAATAAATATGCCTAGTGCTAGAGTGCCTTTAGGTGTGTTTGCATTTTTTTTCTGCCAAAAAGCACCTCTCCTGAAAGTGCAAGTGATTTTTTTTCTGCCCCTAAAAACCTGTAAATGCCTATGTGTGCACAACCGTCTGTAAATTCGGAGTGGTTTTGAGCTGCAGTGTGCATGAGGCCATAGAAACATGACATTATTTTTTGGATTCTATTAGCAGTGCCGTCAAAAAAATATCAACTACTCTGGTGAAGAGTAGTGATGCAATTGTATTTGGACAGACCTCAATTTCCAGCTATGGCCATTGGACTTCTGAAGGCAAAGTGGATTTTTATGTTAAGCTTTCAGAGATGCTATCTGGGAATCGCTGGATAATGTTGGCATGAGAGAGGGAGCAGAAAAGGGCTTTCCCTAGCCTATATGTAGAGAAATTATTAGATGGGATAGCATAATAATAAATTGCAAGGGACACCAAAGTAAAGGCAAAACATAACTAACTCTAAACCCACTCCCACCCCATTTTAAGCCTAATCTATCTAACCCTGTAAAGAAAAGATCGCTATACTTACCTATTCGAAAGCTGAGCCAGTCAGGTCCCAGGCTGAGCTGTCAGCAGCGCCTTCAATGTGTAGGAGAGGCAGCCGACAACAGAAGCCCCATAGCAAGTCTATAGGTGACGTCACTTCCCAGCCGTTGTTGGCTTTCTCCTGCACACAGAGGGCACTGTGTTAGATAGATTAGGCTTAGAATGAGAGTGGGAGTAGGTTTTGCCTTTACTTCCACTTTAAGTATATATATTTTGCTGAAATATCTCAGCTCGGAGTGAAGCATTTGGCAAGTTTGCTAGGAGTTTTCAAATCTAATGCCTGTAAGGCAAACTGTTGTTTGACAGGGCAGTGTGCTGCACATTGTGCAAATGGGCACATGCATGAGAAACTTGCATTAGGGTTTGTGTAGATGGGCAAATGCTGCATAATGTTAGGCACATATAACTTTTTTTTTTTTCTAAAGAATGGCTGCGCTACCCCTTATAAACTGATATCAGAGAAGTCCATAATCAAACAAGGCAATAAAAAATACAGTCCATGCAAAAAATTCAGGTGTTCAATCAGCAAATTATCACCACAGTGGATCCCTTTAAAATCCAGTGAATATTATGGTTATACTCCACCACCAGTGATCCACCAACTAAGCAGATGTCCGCTTACCAAAAGGAATAGACCTCTTAATTATGGGAGGTCAAATTCGCCTGTGGCTTCTTAACCCAGCCAAGGTGTGTGTAGAAAGGTAGGGGTTGTTCGGATGTTGAGCAGAGCCATGTGCTTCATACGTATCTCCTCAAGGAAAAAGGAACATACAGGCTCCCATAGTGTAAATCTGTGTGTACAATTTATTAAAGGAAATAGTATCACTTACAGTTAAAATAGCAACAATGTGCTCGGTAAACAGTACCGCCGGCCGGCGTTCGTATGCCCGTCCTTCCGGGAAAGACCACACATGGTGACGTCAGTGCGCCGTACACCCTGCGCTCTTTGTCCTCAACAGACCTCTTCTTGGGGTTAAGGCGACGTACTGACGCACCACCATATGTAATAATACATCAACAACCAAGCCTCGACCCGAGTCTTGAGTACAGACCAAAGGCTGCGAGCGCCATTTTAGATGAGGGAAAAAAAAAAAGGAAAATACTATCACTGCCATGTGTGTTGTGATATATCAGCTCATATAAGGCCAAGTATTTGAAAATTAATGGAAGCAAAAACATAAAGGTGATTAAATGCTAAATTTATACCTTCTAGGAGAACGATCTTTAAAATAAATATAAAAATGAAAAAACGGTATTCCCAGTGTCAAATATAAATCCACCTGCGTATCTTAAGTGATATGCTAACTATCAATATAATACATAAAATGAACTGTTGTGAATACATTTTATAAATTTTATAAATGAATATAATAAAATTAAATATAATATATATAATAAGTGATAGTGAAAAGTTAATAGTACATAAATATTACAATTATTGTAAAGGAAATTATAACTGTTCATGTTCAATACATTAAAATGAATAGTTAATATATAAGTGCTAGTGAAAAATCAATAGTGCATAAATTATTGTATAGATTATTGTAAAGTAAGTGAATGGCATGGTTTAAAGGTACAGTGATTATAAATATGGAACAGTTAATTAAGTACTTTTGATGAGTAATCTCAACCAACTCCAAATCATTATATTCAACATCAAAATTTACATTTGTGCTCAAGATTCAGACCAAGTTCACAATGAACCAGTGCCTATGAATTATCAATAAATGCATTCACATCTACTATTGAGGCTGAAAGGTATATAGGACTTTATACGAAAAGTCCAGGCCAAAGGCCCCTAACAAGTGAGCCACCTCTCCAATGGGGGATGAATTTATCAATCCCCATAAAGATAGTATTAGAGGGGTCTCTTTTATGATATAGGGCATAATGTCTGGACAAAGAATGAAACCAGAAGCCCTTCCTAATATTACTCACATGTTCTTTGAGCCTTACTTGTAGGGATCGCTTGGTCCTGTCCACATATTGAAACCCACATGGGCACTGGACCAAATATACGACCCCCACAGTAGAACATGTAACGAATGAATCCATTTTAAATTCCATGGACGTGCTAGTAGAAGAAAATTGTAAAGTGCATCTATTCCTACATCCATTCAAAGAACAAATTGAACACCTCCAGGATTGTACCCTATGAGGTTCTGGAAAAAAGGGACTCTTTTCACGGGGGGGGAGTCAAAACATTGGGGGTGACCTTGTCCCTCAAGGATTGAACTCCTCTGAACAAGAAGGCTCTTAATGCTCTGATGCTGCACTGAATAGGTGGTTACGAACGGAGTACTGGATGGAAAATAACTTCTTTCTTGTGTGGGTCTCTCTCCCCACCTGGGAAATAACCAACTGTAGAGAATCTCTACTATACCCTTTCTCCACAAATCTCTCCAAAAGAACCAAACTCTGGGACTTATAGGTGTCAAGATCCATGCAGTTGCGCCTTAACCGCAAAAACTGGCTCTTGGGCATCAATTTGAGCCAAGACTTGTGGTGGCAACTCTAAGGGTATGTAGGAATTTCTATCAGTTGGTTTGAAGAAAGTAGAGGTCACAAACTGATTGTTCTCAACAGAAATAGTGAGATCTGGAATATTGATGGAATTTTGGCTGGATTCGTGATTCAAAATGATCCCCCTATTATTGTCATTAAGGGAAGCAATGAATGTATTGAGGTCACTCTCGTCTCCATTCCATAGGAGGAGGATGTCATCAATAACTTGCATTTGAGATTAGCTTAAGACTCTTTTGAAACCTTTCATTGATTCTTTTGTTCTCCTTGTAAAGGCCTGTGTTCACGGGCTCTTTTTTCACACCAAAACTGCTTCTTCTCCCATACAACACAATAAGGATGCAAAATCAGCTTGAAGCAAGTTGATGCAGCTTAGGAGGACACATGCAGGTTAAAATAATTAGTCAATAACTGTCAAGGATCTCAGAAGGATCCAAAACTAATGTCAAATGCTGGAGAAATAGGTGCATTTGCCCATAAAGTCTGTTGACATAGGCCCTTAGCTGCATCAAGCTGCTTTTAAATTCCATTTGACTTGCAAAGCAGCTCTGATACCACCAAAATCCTGTTTACCCAGATCTTTGTCTGACTGTGTTAATGCAAACTGCATATTACGCCGACTGTATGCAAATATGCGGCCGCACTGGACTGGGCTTTTTTCTGTGGGGCTGCATATTTGCGTATCTCCTAGCACAGAGACCTGGGTCTCATCAAGAGCCCCGGGCCCCATTCTAAGGATCGGGATCAGGAACGGCTCATTCTGAGTCATCTGATCGCTGTGATAGCTATGATTGTTTTCTGTCTCTGTGAACAGATGAGAGAGATACATTGTATCACTCTCTGTCCTTGTAGAGATAGAAAAAAAAAGCATATGAAGAATATAAAATAAATAATAATTAAATTAATAAAAAAATAGTAGTGGTAGTAGCAAGAAATATATGGTTAAATTTACAAAAATGTATGTTTTTTTACTATTTTGGGCCAGTTCTCCATTTGAATTTTTGCTTTTAAATCAGTTTATGTAGAAAATCTATTTTTAAAGCAGGCCTCCAAAAGTAAAAGTGCCTGTAGACTAGATCTTATTGATAAAAGTATTCACAATGAAAAATTGCAAGGTTATAAAAGCTTTGCCTTCAATAACATAAGATTTCTGAAAACAAGCAGTAAGATATCTTAAAACAAAGATTGTTGGTTATGGAGAAATGTGAGAAACTGCTATATAGAGTCCTAGATTTATTAAATCCTCGACTAAAGCCAGCCATTGATTATGTGATGAAAATCACTCGATATCCCCATCAGCATAGTCAGTGTTGATGGGGGAATCCCTTCAGCAGAGATATTATTCTTCCGGTGGGGGGGAGGGGGGAGCCGTCCCAGCCGGGAGAACACAGTGATTACTGCAAGCGGCTATAGCCGCTGGCAATAATCGCCTGCTAGAAATCAGCCATGCTTGTTATACCCATGTCGATAGATGGATCAACTTGGGTACAATCAGCCTGCCCATAGCTGGATCGAATCTCGGACGGACCCTACTGAACCAGGCGAGACTCATACCATCTATGGCCGGCTTAACTGATCTGTTACAGCTTTCAATTAAACAATTACAGTATCTCACAAAAGTGAGTACACCTCTCACATTTTTGTAAATATTTTATTATATCTTTTCATGTGACAACACTGAAGAAATTACACCTTGCTGCAATGTAAAGTGGTGAGTGTACAGCTTGTATAACAGTGTAAATTTTCTGTCCCCTCAAAATAACTCAGTACACAACCATTAATGTCTAAACCGCTGGCAACATAAGTGAGTACACCCCTAAGTGAAAATGTCAAAATTGGGCCCAAAGTGTGAATATTTTGTGTGGCCACCAATATTTTCCTGGCCACCATTATTTTTCAGCACTGCCTTCACCCTCTTGGGCATGGAGTTCACCAGAGCTTCACAGGTTGCCAATGGAGTCCTGTTCCACTCCTCCATGACAACATCATGGCCCTGGTGGATGTTAGAGACCTTGCGCTCCTCCATCTTCCATTTGAGGATGTCCCACAGATGCTTAATAGGGTTTATGTCTGGAGACCTGCTTGGCCAGTCCAACACCTTTACCCTTAGCTTCTTTAGCAAGGCAGTGGTCATTTTGTAAGTGTTTTTGGGGTCGTTATCATGTTGGAATACTGCCCTGCGGTCCAGTCTCCGAAGGTAGGGGATAATGCTCTGCTTCAGTATGTCACAGTACATGTTGCCATTCATGGTTCCCTCAATGAACTGTAGCTCCCCAGCAGGGGCGTAGATAAGGGAGGGTTTGGGGTGTTCAAACCCCCCCCCCCCCCGAGCATCCTGCCAAAAACAAAAAGAGTCTCTGCCCTGTTGCCTCTCATGGTGCCAGCACCGCAACACAACAAACAGCGGAGCACAGCAGTCAGTATTGCGAGTGAAGTGGAAGCAGCAGGTCGGGTGTAAGGCACACTGTTACAGGCACTCTCGTCATGCTGTTACAACCGGGCTGTGCTGGGTTCCTGGTGGACAGATCATAGACACAGTGGGAGCGGGTGGCATCTGTAGTCCCGCCCACCATGCCCAACTGTCTCTACACGATATACTTCCCGCCTTGGACTTTGGAGGAGAATGGAGCGGAGAACGCGCAAGGTAGCAGTACGGCTGCTAATGAGCTGAGCCTCCCTCCCTCTTTCCTTTTTGGCTTGATTGCTGCCTGAGAGACGGTCATCACTTACCACCACTGCTGTGCTGCCATTGAGGTAAGTGAGTCTGTGGCAACTGGCAAAACTATTCACGAATCACTGGATTTGTGGGTTACCATTTTCCACTGCTTTGTTGATACTGACTGTCCAGCATGGTGTGGTGCTGACTGCAGAGCCAAAGGGCTGAGGGGTTACCAGGCACAACAACATTGCTGCAAGAGCCAAGCTGGACAGTTTGGTGCCCTCAGTACCTTGGTCCATTTTTAATTGTGTTGAAAAGACAATTATAAGCCCCGGTCCACACTAGGATGTGGTGCAGAAAACCTGCAATGCATCTCCAGCATAAGGCTGCCCTTAACGCGGGGCAAAAGGGACAGCTGCCCTGGGCCCAGGCCCAGTCATTGTTGTGGGGCACAAAGCAGCTGCCCCTTGCACTTGCGCTGCCCGTAAAAAAGATGGTGGCCGAATACTACTGGGGTGGAGTTGGACTACAGCTGTGCGGCTTGGTTCCTGGCTTGGTGCTCCGTCATCTCTTCCAATTCCCAACCAACTACTGCCTGAGCTTCCGTCACGCGACCTCCACATCCCCCTGACAGCCAATCACTCCACCCCCTAACAATCAGACCTGTGATCAGTGGGGAGGAGAGGTAGGAACGGCTCCTCCCTCCTCTGTAAAGTCCATGCTGAAAGTCTGGGACCTGTCCTCATTGTCGGTGTCACACAGTAAGTAAATGACATGTGTGGTGTGTGGGGACACTGATAGCACCTGTTAGGGTGATCAGGAAGGATCATTGTGAGTGTTCAGCAGACAATGTACAGGGATAGGAGATCAGACAGTACATGGATGGTCTCTGACCATCTCCTGTAGTACAACTGCAGTCACTGACCATCTCCTCCAGTACTTCTGCAGTCTCTGACCATCTCCTGTAGTATGCCTGCAGTCTCTGACCATCTTTTGTATGCCTGCAGTCTCTGACCATCTCCTGTAGTATGTTTGCACTCTCTGACCATCTCTTGTACACCTGCAGTCTCTGACCATCTCCTGTAGTACGTCTGCAGTCTCTGAAATCTCCTGTAGTACATCTACAGTCTCTGACCCTATCCTGTACTATGTCTGCAGTCTCTGACCATCTCCTGTACAATGTCTGCAATCTCTGACCATCTCCTGTAGTACGCCTGCAGTCCCTGACCATCTCTTGTATGCTAGCAGTCTCTGACCATCTCCTGTAGTATGTCTGCAGTCTGTGGTCATCTCTTGTATGCATGCAGTCTCTGACCATCTTCTGTAGTACATCTTCAGTCTCTGACCATCTCCTGTAGTACACCTACAGTCTCTGACCCTCTCCTGTACTATGTTTGCAGTCTCTGACCATCTCCTGTACTATGTCTGCAGTCCCTGACCATTTCCTGTAGTGCGTCTGCAGTCTTTGGCCATCTCTTGTACGCCTGCGGTCTCTGACCATCTCCTGTAGTGCATCTGCAGTCTCTGACCATCTCCTGTACTATGTCTGCAGTCCCTGACCATCTCCTATAGTACGTCTGCAGTCTTTGGCCATCTCTTGTACGCCTGCGCTCTCTGACCATCTCCTGTAGTATGTCTGCAGTCTCTGACCATCTCATGTATGCCTGCAGTCTCTGGCCATCTCACGTAGTATGTCTGGCGGTAAATGATATGCACAACCCTTTGGTGTGTCAGAGGCCCTGAAAACCTCATCAGTTGACGATCACAAGGATGTCGTTTCAAACCCAGCTATATATCCACACAATAAATTAAGTGTATTAGAGTAAGAACAAGCTATTCTGATTTAAAGTAGACCTTTCACCATGAAGGCCTCTTTCCCACACACTGCAGTCCCTACTTTCATAGCTGTGTGTGCTCTGCTCATTGCTAACACATTCTAGGAGCTTTCTGTCTATTGGTGAGTCCCCCAGCTCCACCAGTCCATGGTGTTCAGGCATTGTGGAGATGAGGTGCTGTAACCTCCAGCAACCAATCAGTGAGCAGTCATGATATGAGGGGGGAGCGAAAAAAATGCTTGCCCAGGGTCGTGTTCAGGCATTGTGGAGATGAGGTGCTGTAACCTCCAGCAACCAATCAGTGAGCAGTCATGATGTGAGGGGGGGGGGGGGCGAAGAAAATGTTTGCCCAGGGTCCAATCAATATTAAAAGGTGACCTTGCTCCTGCATCGCATTCAAATTGCACTGCCCTTGCAATCTACAATGGGTGTCAGTGAAATCTTAACGACAACCCAAATGCAGTGTGTTTGCTTGCCCCAGATCCGATGATACAAAATGAATATGTGATCCAATTTCAATGCGTTCCTAAAATTGGTGCATGCACTACTTTGGTGTAATGCAGTGCAATCTAAGCCCATTCAAAATGAATGGGCTCAAATCGCATGTGCATTGCACAGAAATGTGATGCAGTTCCTGTGTGACTGATATTGTGAACCAAGGCTGAGGGTAGTTCACCTATGCATGCGGTGTGGCCTGCGTTTGCATGGGAATGGGCTGCTGTCTCTGCAGGGAAAAGGTCCTTGCACCTTTTCTAAAAACACAGCCGCAGAGAAATCACATTTTAAATTAAAAATGGCATTTTAAATTAATTTTAAATTAAAATAAAGCACGTTATATTCACCTGCTCTGTGCAATGGTTTTGCACAGAGTGGCCTGGTCCTCCTCTTCTCTGTGTGCCACAACAGAAAGCTGCTTGCTACGGGGGCATACAGTGCATGCTCGCTCCTGTGCTGAACACCCCCAGGACTAAAAAAAATATCTACGGCCCTGTTCACCAGTGCCGGTAGGACTCATGCAGCCCCAGACATGACACTCCCACCACCATGTTTGACTGTAGGCAAGACACACTTGTCTTTGTACTCCTCACCTGGTTGCCGCCACACATGCTTGACACCATCTGAACCAAATACGTTTACCTTGGTCTCATCAGACCACAGGACATGGTTTTAGTAATCCATGTCCTTAGTCTGCTTGTCTTCAGCAAACTGTTTGTGGGCTTTCTTGTGCATCGCCTTTAGAAGAGGTTTCCTTCTGGGATGACAGCCATGCAGACCAATTTGATGTTGTGTGTGGATTATGGTCTGAGTACTGACAGGCTGACCCCCCCCCCTTCCCTTCAACCTCTGCAGCAATGCTGGCAGCACTCAAACGTCTATTTCCCAAGGACAACCTCTGGATATGACACTGAGCACGTGCACTCAACTTCTTTGGTCGACCATGGTGAGCCCTGTTCTGAGAGGAACCTGTCCTGTTAAACCACTGTGTGGTCTTGGCCATCGTGCTGCAGCTCAGTTTCAGGGTCTTGACAATCTTCTTATAGCCTAGGCCATCTTTATGTAGAGCAACAATTCTTTTTTTCAGATCCTCAGAGTTCTTTGCCATGAGGTGCCATGTTAAACTTTCAGTGACCAGTATGAGAGAGTGAGAGCGATAACACCAAATTTAACACAACTGCTCCCCATTCATACCTGAAACCTTGTAAAACTAACGAGTCACATGACACCGGGGAGGGAAAATGGCTAAGTGGGCCCAATTTGGACATTTTCACTTAGGGGTGTACTCAATTTTGTTGCCAGCGGTTTAGACATTAATGGCTGTGTTGAGTTATTTTGACTGGACAGCAAATTTACACTGTTATACAAGCTGTATACTCACCGCTTTACATTGTAGCAAAGTGTAATTTCTTCAGTGTTGTCACATGAAAAGATATAATAAAATATTTACAAAAATATGAGGGGCGTGCTCACTTTTGTGAAATACTGTATGTGATAAAATTCACTTCTGTAGGACAGAAATCCGAAAGTAAACTTCATATGTTTTAAAAACAGTACTGTATATGGCAGAAAAAAACATATGTCATTGTTTATCAAGCTGCTGCTTATCAAGAAGACAAATCTATTAATGATAAGACTTGGGACCCGCTTGCTCAGCAGGGATCGATCTGTTGATCCCTCCTGAACCAACAGATGACAAGTCAGTCTCCGCTCACTGTGCAGAGACGGATCTGTCAGAGCCCCGCTCTCCTCTATGGGGGATTAGATGGAAATGGGTCCGCCTGTCCGTTCTCATCCGACCTGCCAGACGGATGGAAAATAGGGTTTCCATCCGTCTGGATTTAGTGGATCTCAGTGGATCGGATGTCAGCGGACCACTGACATCTGTCGCTCCATAGAGGTTAATGGAGCATCCGTTCAGGTCTGCCTGAAACGGTCCGCGTGTGAAAGAGCCCTTACAGGTATTTGGTTTATATACACAAAAATAAATCTAGTATTCTAGCCAACACTACATGACCACTGCACAATATCTATTGTGTATCAATGCCCTATTGTGTACCGCAATCAGGTTTGCTCAGAAACAGAATCAGAATTGCTGTCTGTGATGGGAAATCCATTAGTTAAGAGTTGTCTCCAGAACAGTTGAAGGGAAATCTTCCAATGGGGACATCTGTTTGAAAAGAGATTCATAATACAGACAGCAAAAAATAAACTGCAGGGGTTTTACTCCTTCCCAAACATATCCAAAATGAAAAAAAACAGTTTTGGGTATACATACATTTTAGGGGCGAGTTTCAGGATTAGGTTACAGAAGAGGATAAATGCTAATTTACCAGGTTAAAGCTGAGCTCCAGCCTTACCTTAGTTTTGCACATATTAGCTAAATTGGGTGAGGAAGAAATCGAATTGGCACTACATCCAAAAAATTGTAGGAAAAAGACTAAACAGGAGATAGGACTTTCAGGTGGTAGTATAAGAAAAAACTCAAGTATTAAAATTCAATACATTTTATTTAAACATAGTTTAAAAAGGAGTTCATAAAAGAATACAACAAAGAAATTGATACTGATTATCATCATACAACTGTACAGCCGCACATGCTCTACATGTTTCGGCAGGATAGGCTTCTTCAGGAGACTAAGAGGATGAATTTGGATGAATACTATAGGTAGAAAGAACACAATACATCAATAACATGATCAAATAGAAAGGTCAATTAATGTAATCAGTACAATCATTTTTTCACATAATTATGAAGGTACAATTCATATGAATAACAAAATGTACCCACCGGAGATTCTGAGATATTCAAGACTAAGCAATGGATAAGATGCAGAGGCAAATTTCGGTTTCAAACAGTTCAGACCTTGGAGCCCGGGAGGAAAAATGTGACCATAGAGGGGAATTTAGATTATCTAAAATAATAATATATTATAAATACATTTGGTAAAGTGCAAGTGTCAACATTTTCGGGGAAATGTCTTGTTGAAGAGCCTTGCATAATACCAGGTAATAATTTGCTATGCTATTTGCACTTCAACAAGACATTCCCTCGGAAAATGTTGACACTTGCACTTTACCAAATGTATTTATAATATATTATTATTTTAGATAATCTAAATTCCCCTCTATGGTCACATTTTGCCTCCCGGGCTCCAAGGTCTGAACTGTTTGAAACCAAAATTTGCCTCTGCATCTTATCCATTGCTTAGTCTTGAATATCTCAGAATCTCCGGTGGGTCCATTTTGTTATTCATATATTCATAATTATGTGAAACAAATATTGTACTGATTACATTTATTGACTTTTCTATTTGATTATGTTATTGAAGTATAATGTTTTATCTATTGTATTCATCCAAATACAGCGCCTCTTAGTCTCCTGAAGAAGACTATCCTGGCGAAACATGTAGAGCATGTGCGGCTGTACAGTTGTATGATGATAATGAGTATCAATTTCTTTGACATATTCTTTTATGAACTCATTTTAAAACTATGTTTAAATAAAATGTATTGAATTTTAATACTTGAGCACAATTTGGCACCTTCAAAGTCCTATCTCCTGTTTAGTCTTTTTCCTTAGTTTTGCAGAGTTGTACAGATGCCTGTCCTGTACTGAAATTGCTTAGTCTAATTTCACTGTGAGAAGCTCACAGTGTGCATTAGAAGCTGCACCAAGTCTGACAGAGCCCATCTCATTTCCTGTCTGGAGAACATCTAGCATCTTCTAACTCTTTCCTCCCCAGCCAGCTGTTCCTGGGCCTCCCTTCATTAATTGGATTTCAGTTTGTTCCATCATGGAAGCTCAGAATCACATGTGAATGTTATCATGCAAATGCAGTCTGCCTAGGAAAATCCACCCATCAAAGTATTTTGATATTTGCAGAGCTCCTCCCAAAAGCCAATTCACTGCTTGCATTGGGACTAATATCTCTTGAGAGGAGTGCTGAGGCAGGGTGCTGTGATGTTTTTATGAAGTCACTCTCACCAGTCATGATCTGACTGCATTACATGAGGAATGGAATCATTTTATTGAAACGCGGATGTTGGTGAGGGGGTAGGGAGGAACCAGGAAGGCAAAATATAAGCAGATTAAGCTTTAACCACTTAAGGACCGCCCCACGTACATGTGCTGCGGCAGGGTGGCCCTTAAGTGCATAATCACGTACCTGTACGTCTTAGTCTTTTTTGGCTCTCGGGCGCGCGTCACCAGAGCTGAGCTCCTGCTGTGATTGGACCGCGATCGTTCAGAGGAGAGACAGAATGTCGGTCTGCCTACTTAAACAAGGTAGACCGCCGTTCTGTGGGGAGGAAAATGGAGACCTTGTGTTTCTGCTAAGCAGAAATACGGATCTCTCTTTTCCTCTATTGTCAGCATTCCCCCCACAGTTAGAAATCACTCCCTAGGAACACACTTAACCCTTTGATTGCCCCTGATGTTAACCCCTTCCCTGCCAGTGTCATTTATACAGTGATGGTACATTTTTTTAGCACTGACCACTGTATTGGTGTCACTGGTCCCCAAAAAGTGTCACTAAGACCACTTTCACACTGGGCCACAGGTCCGTTAGCGGTAAAGCGGCGTCTGTTTTTCGACTGCTAGCGGGGCCTTTTTAACCCCCAAGAAGGGGTTAAGAAGGGGTTAAAATAGCCTGTGTTGCAGCGCTTCCAAATCGCTTTTCAGGTATATAGCTGTATAAAGCACTCCCAAACCGCCCCGAAAATGCTGCTTGCAGGACTTTTTTTCCCATCCTGCAAGCGCACCGCCCCCAGCGTGAAAACACTTGGGCAGTATGGGAGGCAGTTTTCAGTCGCTTTACAGGCGCTATTCTCAGTGCTAAAATGCCTGAAAACCGCCTCTGTGTGATAGGGGTCTTAGGCTGGGTTCACACTGTAGCGAGGCGGAGCGGCGCGATGCGGCGCCTGAGGCGATCTCAAAGCGGCTTGCTAGGAGACTTCTATCATAGAAGTCAATGCAAGCCGCCTGAGATCGCCCTAAAAATAGTGCAGGGACCATTTTTCTAATGCGGAGCGAAGCGATTCGCTCCTATTAGAAGGGTCCCATTTGCACAGCATTGAGGCGAATTGTCAGGCGACTCAAGTCGCCTGACAATTCGCCTAGATGTGAACTGTCAGCGAAGTCGCGCCGCTCCGCACCGCTGCAGTGTGAACCGGCCCTTAGTGTCAGCTTTGTCTGCCGCAATGTCGCAGATCGATCATTACTAGTATAAACAATAAAAAAAAATAAAAAGTCCATAAATCTATCCCATAGTTTGCAGACGTTATAACTTTTGCGCAAACCAATCAATATACGCCTATTGGGATTTTTTTTTTAATAAAATATGTAGAAGAATATATATTGGCCTAAATTAATGAAGAAGTTGAATTTTTAAAAATTTTTTTATTGGATGTGTTTTATAGCAGATTTTTTTCAAAATTGTTCTTTTTTTGTTTATAGTGCAAAAAATAATAACCAGCAGAGGTGATCAAATACCACCAAAAGAAAGCTCTATTTGCGGGAAAAGAGGAAACAAATTTTGCTTGGGTACATCGTTGCACGGCCACACAATTGTCAGTAAAAGCAACGCAGTGCCGTATTGCTGAAAATGGCCTGGACAGGAAGGGGGTAAAACCTTACAAAGCTGAAGTGGTTAAGGTCAGAAAGAGGGATAGCATTAAAGCGGTTGTAAACCTCAGAGGTGAAATATGAACAAAGCACACCCTTCTATACAGCGTACTTGTCTCTATCCAAAGCACTGTGTGTGATTTATTTCTGCCACTTTGTTCCTCTGTTATCTGCATGAGTCATTTCTGACAGCTTTTCCCACCTCCAAGAGATAATTGGTGACAGGGGAGAGGAGCTCCAGCACACAGCCTTTGATTGGCAGCCACAGCTGTGTACTGTGAGGAGGGGGGGTATGTCCCTTCCCTCCAATCAGGGCTCAGAGTCTTCTTCACTGAGCTCTGTAGTGTGAAACGCCATATCCACACCCCCTGCTTTTCAAAGCTGAAAGATACTGTTTAAATGGTGTGCTTTCAACTACTGTAGAGCAGTGTTTCTCAACCTTTTTTCAGTCAAGGCACCCTTTAAAAATGATGAACAGTCTCAAAGCATCCCATTCTAAAACGTAAAAGCTATTCTAATAGTTTTACACAATGCAGCAACATCCACAAATCTAAGTAGGGCACCCAATGTTAGAGGCCATTTATTCTTCCGAAGCAAATATACTTTTGCAAACTGGTACTGACTAGTATTCCAATGTTTCTCTTTTCCCTCAGTTTTTCTTCATCACTCAGCTAATGTGACCCCAACGCTGATGAAGAGGGGCAGGGGAGGGTCAAACAAGGATGCTATGCAGGCAACTGACATCCTCCTTATTAACTGATGACCCCATTGGTTGTTAGGACGCCGACAGCTAGAAGGTTGTAATGGTGCACAATGAAAACCTGTGACTTAGTGTAAATAAAAAGGCAGGCTTCATCCACACACCGGCTTGTATACAATTTTGGGTAATTTTTAGGCATTTTGCCAAGGCACTCCTGAAGAAACCCCAAGGCACCCTCGGTAAAAAAAAAAGACTGCTGTAGAGCAGACAGAACTGCAGACAAACAGGTACCACTTATATAGGAGGATTTGTTTCTTCTCTGTGCATCACCTGATGCTAATCACTTCAATGGGCATACGTAAGGGTTTAAACCACTTTAAGCATATCTTAGAGGTCAGGGGTAAGGGTGCTAATATTTTTATCCACCAGTTAAAATCCCTACATCAACTGAGCTAGGCTCCTGTTGCCAAAAACCAAAGTACCAGTCTGCGCATAGCTTTTTTCTTCCTGTTTCAAGGATCTCTGAAATAATATAGGTTTGCATAGGAACAAAGGGGTAGAGTTGTGGATGGGAGCCAGGTAGAAAATATCATGTAGTGAATATGCTAGCGCAAGATTTTTCTTTATCAAAATGGGCTGGCCAATACAATAAAAATATTTGTGCTATGTATAGATTTTTATATATTTTCATTATTTCAATAATAGCCTCCTTTAAATATTAACATACTTGTGCAGGCTGAACTACAAACATATGGCACAGCTAGGCCACACACCATCAAAGTAAATATATTACTGAATTGGTACACCTCCCGTATTTCTGCTTTCCATTGTAGGCTCAAACAATTGTAACAAACGGTCTTCTCCCTGTGATCTCTAATATATATTAACAGGCGCAGGGTTGTTCTTGAAATTTTCTAGTGTAAACAGTTTTTAATTCAACTAATGCATTATAATTATAGATGTGATGTAAACACGCGTTGCAATGATTCTGTGGCAAATAAAGATGATTTTTCACATTTATGGGGCTGCCTTTCCATTAAATAGCTCATGCGATGTTTCCAACACCTGACTGTAATGGTGTGCACTCAGGAGAATAAGCACTATTTAGAGTCTAAATGCCACCAGCTGTTCCAGAGATGTACAAATTAATTGGGCTCAGGACACGAAAAACATCCACTATTGCATACGCTGAATCTAATAATTTAGCAATTCCGAACAGATCCTAAAAAGATAATTAAGACGAGGAAGAAAATACATCACTGTAAATTGTACATGGCAAATGCGCAAATTGCTCTGCCAACCAACAAACATACTGGAATACTAAGATAATGATGATGATGTTTTAACACATAGAAGAGTTAAGGCCGATCGCTGCTATGTTCTAAAGAGACTGCCAATCATGATCGGAGCGGTTATTAGTGAACACGTTTTCTACTAATGTCCTGTGTAAAGGTGGTTGTAAGGACACCCCAACTTTTACAGCAGATGTTCTGATCTAACCATTAGCAGAAGATTGATGCTGAATAAATGGAAAATCACCATACTGGCTGCTTTCATTTAAAGAGCACCTGTAAGTGTAGGCAAATGGTTTACAGGAGGTGGAGGCTAGGAAAAATAGGCACGGTCATTCTTTTTTTTATTTATGAAGGCTTAAGGCTTGGTTCACAATGGGAGATGTTAGGCATCGCATGTTATTCACACCGCACAGCTATGCAGATCACATGTGATGTCTGTGTGATTCAAATTCAGTCATACAGATTGTATGGCTTTATTTGCATCGCATTTGCATCAAAATGGTGCAGAACCCTTTTTTGTGGTCCACACTGGAATTGGATTGCATGATCCTGCACCATTTGACAGTTTGCACTGTGATATGCGAACCGATCTGGAGGTGTCATTAACTTTCTATTGACACACGCAGCGGGCCGCATAGGGCAGTGTGAACTGCCTGCAAGTCCTATGCGATACGGGAACTGGCACTGGAATCTCGCTGGTTCCAGCATCGCGCTAGTGTGAACCGGCACTTTGTTGCTTTTAAAAAGGGTAACATTAAAGTGGCAACAAACCCAAAAGCAAACATTTCTTAGACTGCAGATTACCAATTCTTAAGCCAGCACTACACGAGTCAAATTGCGAAGGAATTTTGTTTTCGAAAATTGTAACTAATTAGTGGGCTGCAGCAACGGCCGATTTTTGTGTGGCCATCAAATCGAAACAAATCAGGCATGTTGGAAATTTTTGGAAAAACAAACTAATTTCTAATCAATGAGAGCCATGCAAGACATAGAATTGAAAAAGAGCTGTGATCTGGAAAGAAAAGTTTCCCGGCCACAAAAAAAAATTTCTGTAGAAAAGGAAATGAATGCAATCACCACTTCTAATGACTAGTAAGCTGCAATATATTACATTTTTGGTTTTGGGTTTAATACCGCTTTACTAGGTACTCCACCTCTCAAGTCTACCAAAGTGTATAAAATAACATTAAGGCCTCATAGACACGGGCGTTTGCACAAAAATAAGCAAAATGCCGGGCCTGACGTCAGGGAAAAAATTGACGGTTTTCTCGACGTTTTGCATTGACGTCAATGCACGTTTTTTCACGCTAGCTTTCAGCGGCGTTTTCTGCCTCTATTTAAAATCAATGGTTACCTATGGGAGCCCATTGATTTGAATAGAAGCCGCACCAGAAGTCGGATCACGGTGAATCCGCAAAAAATTTGTGTGGGGTACCCCCCCCAAGAGCATGCCAGGCTCTTCAATCTGGCATGGATTTTAAGAGGAGCCCCCATGCCAAAAAAAACGGCGTAGGGTCCCCCCAAAATCCATACCAGACCCTTATCCGAACACGCAGCCTGGCAAGCCAGGAAAGGGGACGAGCAAGCACCCCCCCTCCTGGACCATACCAGGCCGCATGCCCTCAACATGGGGAGTATGGGTGCTTTGGGGCAGGGGGGGCTCTGCGCCCCCCCCACCCCAAAGCACCTTGTGCCCATGTTGATGGGGACAAGAGCCTCTTCCCGACAACCCTGGCCGTTGGTTGTCAGGGTCTGCGGGCGGGGACTTATCGGCATCTGGAAGCCCCCTTTAATAAGGGGGCCCCCAGATGCCGGGCACCCCACCCTATGTAAATGAGTATGGGGTACATCGTACCCCTACCCATTTACCTGGGGGGAAAAAGTGTACAAAAAAAACACTACACAGCTTTTTAAATATTTTATTAAATCCGCTCCGGCATCTTCTCCCCTCTCTTCTTTCTTCAGCCCTTTTGCAGGGTTTTTTGTCTTCTGAGGGGTCTTCAGCGGGTCTTCTGCTCTTTTGCCGCTGTCTCCCCGGCTAGCTTCTCCCGCCGCTGCTTCTTCTTCTTCTCCTCCTTCTAGAGATGTTGACTCATCGCTCTCTTCCACTCGAATGCCGGGTCCGTGCTGCGCGGTTGCCTTATATTGGCATGGGGCGGGGCCACACGATGACGTCATCATGAGTCCCACCCTCATGCTGTCACATCCTGGGGCGGGGCATCACATCACAGCCCCGCCCCAGGATGTGACATCATGAGGGTGGGGCACGGACCCGGCATTTGAGTGGAAGAGAGCGACGAGTCAACATCTCTAGAAGGAGGAGAGGAAGAAGAAGCAGCGGCGGGAGAAGCTAGCCGGGGAGACAGCGACAAAAGAGCAGAAGACCCCACAGAAGACCCCTCAGTACTCATTTACATAGGGTGGGGGGGCCCGGCATCTGGGGGCCCCCTTATTAAAGGGGGCTTCCAGATGCCGATAAGTCCCCACCTGCAGACCCCGAGAACCAACGGCCAGGGTTGTTGGGAAGAGGCTCTTGTCCCATCAACATGGGACAAGGTGCTTTGGGGTGGGGGGCGCAGAGCCCCCCCTGCCCCAAAGCACCCATAATCCCCATGTTGAGGGCATGCGGCCTGGTACGGTCCAGGAGGAGGGGGGTGTTTGCTCGTCCCCACCCCCTTTCCTGGCCTGCCAGGCTGCGTGCTCGGATAAGGGTCTGGTATGGATTTTGGGGGGGACCCTACGCCGTTTTTTTTTTGGCGTGGGGGCTCCTCTTAAAATCCATGCCAGATGGAAGAGCATGGTATGCTCTTGGGGGGGGGGAACCCCACGAAAATTTTTTGCGGGGGTTCCTCTTTAAGACACCTAGCACACAAGTCACGCCGCAAGTCGGATCACCGTGATCCGACTTCTGGTGTGGCTTCTATTCAAATCAATGGGCTCCTATAGGGAACCATTGATTTTGAATAGAACGCCTGACGAGGCTTAACGCTGTGTATACAACGTTATTGAGCGTTTTGCCGGCTCTGCGTCAAAAACGCCATGACTCTGCAGCACGCACTGGTCCTGCGTTCTAGCTACAGCTCACTAACGCCGACGCCCTCTACTACTTAAAAACGTCAACGTTTTAGAGGGCCATTTAATAACATGGAGAGCAGCAAAAAAAGCCCAAAAACGTGGCATTACAAAACGCTCGTGTGTATGAGGCCTTATTGCCAAAAACAGTGCTTGTCTTTAAAGTGGTTGTATACTCTCCTATCATTTTCAGCTAAGGAAGCTGACATCTTAGCCTCTGTTTAATCTGCAACTGCCATGATGCTGCACATGTGATCCATTATGACACCACCCATTGGATGGTTTGCTAGTTTGGTTGAGAGCACAATCAAGGAGACAGCTAGCAGTTCCGGCATGCCAGGAATATTAACTCTTCTTTGACATTATCAAATTGATGGGTAGACAACCGCTTTCATTTCTCTGAGAGATCATTGCATGTTAGGCCCAGAGTGCCTCGACTTCTTTCTAAGGCTGGGCATATATGGCTGGCATATATGGGTCGAATTTAGAAAGTCTCCCTGTGTGGCTGATACTTCATCCCAACTAGTGTTGAAAAGGCGAATAGTGTCCAATCTACTTTCTGCAAATTTTGAACAATACATTTGAAACACAGACATCTTGCATGTAATAATGTTATATTAATTTCAGTGTCCCTGAGGAGCGTTTGAAATCTAAGCCAAGGCTGTATAGTGAGCCTTGACTTCTCATTTTGGAATTATGTCCCCCCTAACCCCATGATGCTAAGCTAACACAAGGCACTGAACAGTGCAATGCCAGAGTTTCTACTGACCCGTTATCTTCTGGCAATGAACTGTTGAATGGCGATGGTGGTGGAAGGGTGGGGAAGCAGTGCTTACCCCTCAGTGGTATTGTTACCTTAACCACCCTAAGGACAGGAGCCATTTCTGACACTTGTTGTTTACAAGTTAAAAATCAATATTTTTTGCTAGAAGACTACTCAGAACCCCCAAACATTATATACAGTATCTCACAAAAGTGAGTACACCCCTCAATTTTTTGTAAATATTTTAATATATCTTTTCATGTGACAACACTGAAGAAATTACACTTAGCTACAATGTAAAGTAGTGAGTGTACAGCTTGTATAACAGTGTAAATTTGCTGTCCCCTCAAAATAACTCAACACACAGCCATTAATGCCTAAATCGCTGGCAACAAAAGTGAGTACACCCCTAAGTGAAAATGGCCAAATTGGGCCCAATTTCCCTCCCCGATGTCACGTGACTCATTGGTGTTTCAAGGTCTCAGGTGTGAATGGGTAGCAGTTCTGTTAAATTTGGTGTTATCACTCTCACTCTCTCATACTGGTCACTGGAAGTTCAACATGGCACCTCATGGCAAAGAACTCTCTGAGGAGCTGAAAAAAAGAATTGTTGTTCTACATATAGATGGCCTAGGCCAGGG
Source organism: Glandirana rugosa (assembly GCA_018402905.1). Lineage (NCBI taxonomy): Eukaryota > Metazoa > Chordata > Amphibia > Anura > Ranidae > Glandirana > Glandirana rugosa. Next base: position 107,482 of record BLSH010481566.1, read on the forward strand.
GTAGGGAACTTGCGGCTCTCCAGCTGTTGTAGAACTACATTTCCCATGAGGCATTGCAAGGCTGGTGGATACAATTACTCCCAGAAGCATGATGGGAAATGTAGTTCTACAACAGCTGGAGAGCCAGAGGTTCCCTACCCCTGGCCTAGGCTATAAGAAGATTGCCAAGACCCTGAAACTGAGCTGCAGCACGGTGGCCAAAACCATACAGCGGTTTAACAGGACAGGTGCCACTCAGAACAGGCCTCGCCATGGTCGACCAAAGAAGTTGAGTGCATGTGCTCAGCATCATATCCAGAGTTTGTCTTTGGGAAATAGATGTATGAGCGCTGCCAGCATTGCTGCAGAGGTTGAAGGGGTGGGGTCAGCCTGTCAGTGCTCAGACCATACGCAGCACACTGCATCAAATCAGTTTGCATGGCTGTCGTCCCAGAAGGAAGCCTCTTCTAAAGATGATGCACAAGAAAGCCCGCAAACAATTTGCTGAAGACAAGCAGACTAAGGACATGTATTGCTGGAAACATGTCCTGTGGTCTGATGAGACTAAGATAAATTTATTTGGTTCAGATGGTGTAAAGCATGTGGAGCGGCAACCAGGTGAGGAGTACAAAGACAAGTGTGTCTTGCCTACAGTCAAGCATGGTGGTGGCAGTGTCATGTTCTGGGGCTGCATGAATGCTGCCAGCACTGGGGAGCCACAGTTCATTGAGGGAACCATGAATGCCAACATGTACTGTGACATACTGAAGCAGAGCATGATCCCCTCCTTTTGCAGGGCAGTATTCTAACATAACAACCCCAAACATAACTCCAAGTCGACCGCTGCCTTGCTAAAGAAGCTGAGGGTAAAGGTGATGGACTGGCCAAGCATGCCTCCAGACCTAAACCCTATTGAACATATGTGGGGCATCCTCAAATGGAAGGTGGAGGAGCGCAAGGTCTCCACCAGCTCTGTGATGTCATCATGGAGGAGTGGAAGAGGACTCCAGTGGCAACCTGTGAAGCTCTGGTGAACTCCATGCCCAGAAGGGTTAAGGCAGAGCTGGAAAATAATGGTGGACACACAAAATATTGACACTTTGGACATTTTCACTTAGGGGTGCTCACTTTTGTTGCCAGCGGTTTAGACATTAATGGCTGTATGTTGAGTAATTTTGAGAGGACAGCAAATTTACACTGTTATACAAGCTGTACACTCACTAATTTACATTGTAGCAAAGCTTTATTTCTTCAGTGTTGTCAAAGTTAAAATAAAATATTTACAAAAATGTAAGGGGTGTACTCACTTTTGTGAGATACTGTATAAATTAGCAAAGACTATAGAGAATAAAATGGCGGTCACTGAAATATTTTATGTCATACGGTATTTGCGCAGCGGTCTTTCAAACACAATTTTTTTTGGAAAAAATACACTTTTTATAATTAAAAAATAAGAAAACAGTAAAGTTAGTCCAAATGTTTTGTATATTGTGAAAGAGGCTGTTACACCGTGTAAATAGATACCAAACATGTTACGGTTGAAAATTGCGCACACTCGTGGAATGACGACAAATGACGGGACTTAAAAATCTCCATAGGCGACGCTTTAAAAAAATGTTAACGATTACCAGGTTAGAGTTACAGAGAAGGTCTTTTGCTACAATTATTGCTCACCAGAATTGGTGATTCTGTATACTGTCACTTTTTTAAAATTAGCGCCATTGGCAGCTGAGTAAACCGGAAGTGAAGTTGTGATGTCGCTTCTGGAATTTCACAAAGGAGACCAGATCGGAGCTGATTCCGGCTTAGTTTGGGACTCCTCGCAGCCGGCGGACCTGCTGGATGGCCGCTCCAGTGAGACAGAAGAGCGGAGGAAGGGGGGATGTCCCCTCCCACTGCCTGGAATAACGGCCGAGGGGCTGCCGAGCTGGATCGGCCGTTATCACCAGATTGCCGACCACCCGCTCTGAAAAACGGTACCGGGGTATAGCCTGCAGCTGCAGGCTATACCCCAATACATCCACCTCTCCCGACCGATGTACGGGTACGTCAGTTTGTGTGAAGTGGTTAAGCAGGCCATAGACGATTCCATTGCTTTCTTTCAACCAGCAGGTTGAATGAAAAAAACTGATCCGATTCCCTCATCCACACATTCGAGGTGGATGGGGAAATTACTCCCACTGAGCTGTATTCTGAAAGCCCAGAGACTTCCCTACTATCAGAACACACTTGTTAGTCCCCACTATTAATAAAACGGAGCGGCACTTAACCAGGAGATCGACTTCTGTACAACCAGCCTGTTCATACATTGATTGAAATACAGTCGGTCCCTGCTGAACCAGTGAATTTCGATCCATGTACGGCCAGCTTTAGTTTTTAGGACTGGACATATTCACTTCAATGTTAGATGTAAACACATTGCTAAGCCAGAAAGTAGCAAGTCCTGTGGCAAGAGAAATAAAGGCTAAAAGAAATTTGAAAATGACAAGATTCTTACAATAAAATGATCATGTAAATTTTAGGATGACAAGATGGTTGAAGTGAAGTTTTCCCTGACAGGGGTCAATTCCTTAAAGTAGAAGTTCACCCTAAAACTAAAATCTGTAAATCTACTTAGATCCGCAGACTAACCTATCTAGCCCTGTAAAGTAGCAGCGGAAGCTCTGTCCAGGAGACAGCCGAAAAAGGCTGTGAAATGCCTGCAAAGTAATGTCACCCATAGAGATACTAAGGGGCTTCCGTTGTCGGCTGCCTCTTCTGCACCCGCCTCCACAGAGAAGCCGCCGATGACACCTCAGCATGGGACCGGAGAAGAGCAGCTTCAGAAAATGTATGTAGCAATTTCTTCTTTACAGGGCTAGATAGGTTAGTCTTAGGCTTCATGCACAAGGGACGCTTTTTCAACCTCCCCTGAACAATTTTTTTTGACAGCTAGAAGCCGGCACCTAAAATGATCGTTTTGCCGTGTTTAACCGCGTTCCAATCTAGGAGCATTTTTAAAAAAAAAAAAAATTTAAAAAAAAAATAGAAACGCCTGTAAACGAAAACAGTCCAAGACGCGAGTTACCGCGCTTAGCGGCGTTTACAAGCTGTTTGGCGTTTCAAATGCCTCTGAACTGGCGCCTGAACCCATTTTTTTGCGTTCCAAAAAAAGCCTCTAAACTCAACTGCCAGAAAACTACCTTAAACGACCCTATGTACATGTACTGATAAGAAAACATTAAATGAGTTCAGGGGCAGCTGGAAAAAACATCCAAATGCCCCTGAACGTCCGTTTATCAGCCTCAGTGTGCATGAGGCCTTAGTATATGGATGCCTGTAGATTTACAGATTTTAGTTTTAGGGTGAACTTCTACTTTAAGTTATTTTAAATTATCAATTTGTTTTGTCAGCTATACATTATATCAGATTGTGCACTCCAATCCTTAGACAACATATTAAGAAAATGAGATTAGATGGGGTTATGGCCACTTTATTTGCCCTCAAAAGTAAACGAATATATATATATATATATGAAATTGTATAGTATGTGCTTCGCCTGATTGAAAAACTGTATTGTGCTGTATTGTGTGGGCAAATATCAGCATACAGTAATTATTCAATGCAACCCAATTCCATATTATGACAGTGAATTTAGCTATAATAATTGCGCAATGCCACAAATACATTCACGGCCGGATTAAAATACACCCGGCTTGTTTACAAGCATATGGGAAACATATCAAAGACAAACAGAGCGTACAATGCCAGATATCGGGAACGTCTATCTGACATTATGTGGGTTTATCAGATGTAAAGGATAATAGCCTCATCCTCCCTGCAATCATTGTTAATACCAATCTCCAACATATGCCTATACCCATCCAATTTACTGCAAAATGTTATTCTGCAGCCCTGTCAGATGACTGCGCATCCATGGAGTAAGATTTATCAGCTCAGAAATGACAAAATCAGCTCTCTCAATATATATGGCAAATGGAAAGTTGCCTTTACCGCTCAATTCTTTTAAATTAAAAAATATTGCCTGCTCTGATAAAACAGCTTAAAATGACTACAAGTAAAGATGGAGGCTATTAAGTTTTATCGTGAGCACCTGAGGAACTGTTTGCATGCAATACAAAATGTTTCTTTATCCTCCTGAATTACTGACACTGGCAAATTAAAATGAAGTGCTTGCATATGGCGGGGACAATCTTCACATTTACAAATATCCCGGAATATCATTAAATCATAAAGGAGAAAGCTGTGGGTTATATATTATGAGTGTTGCCTAATGCATTCCCAGCTTTGTTATTTGTTAAAAATTTGTGTACCAGGGACAAAAATTGGCCATTTATTCAGCAGCAGCAGCTGGTTGGAACATTGTACATCACAGCCAAAACCGCGAGAGAAAAAGAAATGGGAAGACTCAATTAACCTTCCAAATGTCACTGAGGTAACTAGTCACGTCTTGATGTTAAGACATATGACAACTATTTATGCACCATATATTCCATGTGTATACATGAGGATGATGTAGGGATAATCATGCATTGGATAATGGCACCATTATTGAAGGTAAATTAGACAAAGGTGAAAATTCTAAAATGTAGCGGATTCTCTTTTTCCATGTGGGGTCAACTGCACCTTAGGCCTCCATGCCATAGCATAGCATACATGCATACAAGGGCTGTGTTTGACCACACAAGGATACACAGGTATCCTGTGCATCCCCATTCAGGCAGTCCCATTCATTTCAGTTTTGATGTAGTTACTGCATGGACACAGCCACTGCTCCCAATATGACAGCTATGTTGGTGCAGGTTCACAGCCCCGAACCCACACCCAACTGACAAGAATGACTGCCTGCACAGAACACCTGTCCGGGCAAACATGTCCCTCACACGGACGTACAATATAGTATGCCCGTGTGAAAGAGGCCTTAAAGTGATTGCAAAGGTTCTTTTTTTTTTTTAATAACAAACATGTCATACTTATCTGTTCTGTACAAGGGTTTTGCACAGAGCGGCCATGATCCTCCTTTTCTAGGGTGCCCCGGCAGCGCTCCTGGCCGCATCTCTCCATCGGGTGCCCCCAAGGAGAACCGCTTTCCATGGGGGAACCCGTGCGAGCGCACTCACTAGTCACACTGTTGCGTCCATTGACACAGAAAGCAGGATTCGGCCCCGCCCTCGTGTCACTGGATTAGATTGACATCAGGGGGAGCCAATGGCTTCTGCTGCTATCAATCTATCCAATGAGTAACCGAGACAGGAACGAATGAGTTCAGGTAAGAAAAAGGGGGGGGGGGGTCTGGGGGGCAGCTGAAGCACAGAAGTTTTTTCACTGAAAAACCATGAGACTTCACAACCCCTTTAAACACAAATGTAATTTATGAAAAAATATACATTTTACTGGATATCCAATTAGATAACGAACTGCAACAATGTGAATCCAGCTGTAAAAGTACCTGAGCTGCCTAACGCACCAAAACGTATCAAAAGAGGTGCATGCACCACTCGTAACATCACAATGCATCACAATGCATATAGCACGCTGAGGTAATGTGTACATTATCACAATGCAACAGTGTCAATTAGGCTGGGTTCACACTTGTGCAATCAGACACCGCATGTAATTCACACCGCATTGCTGTGCAGATCACATGCAATGTCTGTGCGATACGAATTCAGCCATACAAACTGTAGGACCATTATTTTTGGTCCGCACCGAAATTGGATCTCATGAGTGTTCACACCTATGCAATCCGATTCCTGCACCATTTCACAGTTCGCACTTCAATCTGCGAACCAATCTGGGGGTGTCATTAAAGCGGAGCTCCACCCAAAAATAAATCTTTATATATTTCAAATCCTCTATGCATGATGAATCACCTTTGGGGAAAATGTTTTTTTTATACTCGCCTAAGTGCTCTGTTGCTATATGGTCCCTGTAATCTTCCACTTCCTGATCTGCAGCACTCTGCATCACTTCCTGCCTCGCCTGGCCTCATGGGAGATGTGAATCATCATTTCCCATCAGTGGCCATCCCTGAGCTGTAAAATCGCGTTATTTCCAGACAGATCCTAAGAAAAAAGGTGTTCACAAGCACATGAAGGTGGTTAATTGTGCAGAAATTAATTTATTACATAGCGGCATGTGTAGCAGCTGGGTGTCCTCTAAACATGTACGCTTGCCCAAGTATACATTATTAAGTGGACTTAGAAGGAGGAGAAACCCTACTCAGACAGCTGCATATACTGGTTTATTTTTTAGGGAATAGAAATGATTGGACTAAGTGTTCAAACTTGTCCTGTTCATCTTTCCTTTCCCTAATACAGATGAGAACAATCAATTAGGGTTGGGTTATAAAAAAAAATCAAATTTTAATATTTGCTTGGAAAATGAATCCATTATTAAAAATGTAAATAAAAAAAATCACAATATACAGTATTTACCATATAATAGAAAGAATTTGGGACAATGGCAGCCCTGTAGCCAAAATCTAATGACTTGGCAAGGAGGCCAACTGTAAGTCAGAAACATGACAAAAAGTATTTTTTTTTTTTTGGAAGAGTGACAAGAAGAGAGCAATTAATGATAAAAAAAAAAACATATCAAACCCTATCTGGTATTTATTAAAAGGCATGCGGTAGACACAGAAACCTATAGAAAAAAAGCCAATACTGGATGTAGAATCACCCCCCCCCCCCCTTACAGTGAAGAAGAGTGGTGGTAGCATCATGTTGAGGTGATGTTTTTCATTGGCAGAGACTGGGAAACTGGCCAAGACTGAGGGCAAGATGAATAAACCCAAACACATAGCAATTCTGGCAAGTCTAGGGCAATCCTCTCCCAGTATCTAAACATTGGCAGAAATTACCTTCCAGTATCAAAGTATTGACACATGTATAAAATGTTTGATACATGCCCCAGGGGTAGCACTTTTCGCTGTTTAAAGTGATTGTAAGCTTTTTTTTTTTCAAACAATATACATCTAACTTAGCTGCTCTATGCAGTGGTTTTTGCTCTACCTCTGTGAGTGTCCTCCATAGGAAGCCACTTCCTATAGGGGTTCTCACGTGGGTGCGAACCCGAGCCATGCTGCCTGCATCTACAGACACGGACAGCGTGGCTTGGCCCTCCCCCCAGTCCCTCGTCATGGGATTTGATTGACAGCAGCAGGAGCCTTCATGCCCACTGAGGAAAGGGAGAGAGAAGAGAGCCACTGCTCTCAGGCACAGCGGTGGATCAAGATTGGGCTCAAGGGAGTATAAAGGGAGAGCTGGGGGGGGGGGGAATCCTTTGCACAGAATGCATTAAGCACTTGCCGACCGACCCAGAGTGAAAGAAGGAGGTCCGTGTATTTAAACACGGATCACCGTTCTGTGAAGGGGGAAGGACTGTGATCACAGCCTCCCTCTATATGGAAGCTGTGATCACTCCCCTTCCCCTGCTAGGGCAGCCCCCATACAGTTAGAACACGCCCAGGGAACACAGTTAACCCTTAGAGCGCCCCCTGCAGGTTAACCCCTTCACTGCCAATGGTATTTACACAGTAATCACTGCATTTTTATAGCACTGATCGCTGTATAAGTGCCAATGGTCCCAAAAAAGTGTCAAAATAGTCCGACATGTCCGCTGCAATATCGCAGTACCGCTAAAAATTGCAGATCGCATAAAAAAAATAAAATAAATAAAAACCCCAGAAATTAATTCTCATCATCCGTAAACGCGGCAACTTTTGCGCAAACCAATCAATGAACGCCGATTGCGATTTTTTTGATCACAAATATGAGGAAGAATATAAATCGGCCAAAACCGTTGAAAAAAAATGTTTTTTTTATATTTTTTTTTGGATTTGTATTTTAGCAAAAAGTAAGAAATTTGGTCTTTTTTGCAAAATTGTCGCTCTTCTTTTGTTTATAGCGGCGATCAGAAATGACGCAGCGGTGATCAAATACCACCAAAAGCTCTATTTGTGGGGGAAAAAGGACACAAATTATGTTTGGGTACAACGTCGCACGACTGCTCAATTGTCAGTTAAAGCGACGCAGTGCCGAATCGCAAAAAGTGCTCTGGTCCTAAAGTGTGAAATCCTTCCGGGGCTGAAGTGGTTAAGGTAAACACCTTAAGCCTTTAGAACAACTTTAAATCTGTGCTATGGTTTCTAAACAGCATTGCTGGATAGCTGGCCCCACCGACCTCTGCTGCTATTGGACAACACTGGACAAAGTAGATGCCACCAGTTCTAAGTGTCAGCTCAGAGGAGAGGGAGCACATGGAGCCCCCACTCCCCCTCCTCTGCAAGCTCTCCTTTTAATCATACATCCCTGTCTGCTCCTCCTCTGCTCCCTTACTTGTACATAAACACTAAATTGACATTATCATTGACCCAAGCCCAACAAAACACGTGACCTACTATACTAGTCTCTCTGAGACAACTGTAGTATCTGGCTTGTGTTGTTGTGGGCTTGTACAGTATTTTAAGTTACAGTAAAGTATCAGAGGAGCTATAGACAGGGCAATATTCCATAGAGGGCTGCAGACAGTAGAGGGTGTGGGGGCTTCAGTGCTGGTCTACTTTCCCATAAGAACACCCACAATTTGGGCTTCAGCTTGGGAAACAGCTACAGCCTGCCCTGACATTAATAAAAATGTCAGTTTTATACCCAACCACTGCTTAGATTAAAACTGTGAGAAGTGTGACGTGCACTGAATCCCCTGGGGGATTTAACAAGCATTTTATACCCATGTCCCTATTGGAAGGTTTCCCTCTAATAGTGTTCTGATGTCAACCCAAAATTTGTGATTTTCTTTTACTTTCACTTTCGATGATAATGGTAAAGAGGACAAAGAGAGAATGAATCTCCCTAACAGGGGCACAGACAGCCATAAAATCTATTGGGCTCTAAACCCCCTCCACTCTATCCAAAATTAAAAAAAAAAAAAAAAAAGATTTTGCCTTTAGATACACTTTAATTACGTTGTTGAAATTAAATGGTAAAAATCACATCTCAATCTATTTAAATTTTAGAGTAAGTAATATGTGGGAAGTTGAAATATCCAAGGGTGTGACTACTTTTGCAGGCTAGCATATTTATACCGTATTCTACATGACTGAACTAGGTAACTGCTCAGTATGACTTGGTTGCTCCTTTCTATTCAGATGACTAGTGACAGAGGGGGCTCCCAGGTGTAGTAATAGAAAGTGTGGAGGAAGCCCAGGTGTTCTTTGGCAGTCCCTTTGGCACAGTGGTGTAGTGGGTAGCACTTTCACCTAGCAGCAAAAGGGTTGCTGGTTCGAATACCAACCATGACACTACCTGCCTGGAGTTTGCATTTTCTCCCTGTACCTGCATGGGTTTCCTCTGGGTACTCTGGTTTCCTCCCACAGCATAGACAATTGCCTTCAGATGACCCCAAAGATAAAAGTCTAAGGGGGTCAGATCGGGAGAACTGGCCCACGACGACCAATCCACTTTCCAGGAAACTGTTCATCTAGGAATGCTCGGACCTGACACCCATAATGTGGTGGTGCACCATCTTGCTGGAACTATGATGTCGGTGATAGGGAATTGCTGGCCATCAAGTCGGCTTTGGAGGAATGGTGGTACCTCCTGGAAGGAGCAGCTCACCCGGTATTGGTTTTTACTGACCATAAAAACCATAAAAAAACCATATGCTGTGAAGATACGAGATGTGCAGCACCTGAAACTACGGATACTGGAAGCCTGTGTAAGCATTTCTCCTGCGGTGTTGCTATCAGTGTGTAAAGAGTGGGAGAAGTGGGTTGCATTGACAATCCAACACAATGGGCAGCACATTGAACACATTTTATAAGTGGTCATAAACTTGTAAATAACTCATGAAAGAATAAAGTTACGTTAAAACCAAGCACACCATTGTTTTTCTTGTGAAATTCCCAATAAGTTTGATGTGTCATATGACCCTCTTCCTATTGAAAAAACAAAAGTTGGATTCAAAATGGCCGACTTCAAAATGGCCACCATGGTCACCACCCATCTTGAAAAGTTTCCCCCCTCACATATACTAATGTGCCACAAACAGGAAGTTAATATCACCAACCATTCCCATTTTATTAAGGTGTATCCATATAAATGGCCCACCCTGTATATGTAAAGCGCTGCATAAATTGACGGCACTATACAAGTACCTGAAATAAATAAATAAATATAATAAATAAAAGAGAAGGTTGAGAATTATTTTTTAAGAATCATACTTACCTACAGTAGGTGGATGCAGCATTGTTCTCTGATGCTGCATCTGTCTCTTGCTGGCTCTAAGACTGAGAGCTGAGCAATCAAAAAACACTAATCACTGGTTCTCAGTGCTCTGTGACCAGAGATCTGGTGACTGTCAGTCCCCGCCTCTTTGCTCTGCCCCCCGCGCTCACTGGAGCGCTGGACTGTGGAGGGGGCGGGATCGGCAGGCTCAGCCTCTCAGTGGATCACTGAGAGGCTGAGCCAGTCAGGGCTCCTGCGTGGATCCCGATCATATGGTTTGCGATCTTTCCCCAGCCTAGATCGACTCTGTGACATCAGCTGACAGCAGGTTTCAGCCCGCTGTTGGCTGAAAAACGGGTCACAGGAATGCAGAACGAACTGTACTTCTGTGATCCACAGGAGAAGTACAGCTAAATGAGGTTTGCTTGTACTCCTCCCTTAAGGAAAATATTTTAGGAACCGATTTACTATTTTTTCTCATGCAGCCACAGCTTAAGCCATACTCGTATCCATCAAAACTCCACCCAACAATGCCTATATTTGGCTTACACAATTTTCTGTAGGAAGCAAAAATTAAAACATTCGTAAGCTATGACATCAGTTACCTCCAAACCAGCCATACATCAAAATTCTGTACATGTAGAACTGAAATATTACATTTTTAATTCAGGGCGTGGGAATAAATTCTTTGTTCAGGCAGCATGAATACCAAACCAATGAAAATAAACTGTCAAAATCTACATTCATATATTTTTATGCATCTTTCTCCAGACACTAGAGAGCCTTTTGAGTGTGTTCTGCATATGTTAATCATACTCTACCCCCATAGCTGAAATACAATAGCTTAAGGGATTTTCCACATACAATACTAATTAAATAGCTTTCATTGAATAAAATGTTTAAAAGCTTAAAGTGCTAGAGACATACAGTGGAGTTAATCAAGTGCAGCAAAAAAATATTACTCAGAGGAGAGTGGAAATGAATTCTGTTTAAACAGCATCTCAATGTAGCGAGTAATAACCTTCCCCTATTTTCAATATTTAATGTTAAACACTAGAAGTGTATGTGCACCTCCCTGTATTAATAGAAGCGTGGTTCATTTTGGCAGTATTTCACTGACGTAGCCCAAGGCCATGGGTAATGGAACATTACTCACTATGATAGCCAGATTTCTTCTGCATGGCGGTTACAGGGCAATCTTTATGAGCCAGAAGAAGCTGTTTCAGCTGTGCCACTTCATTTCTCAGCAGGGTGACTTCATTCTAGAGGTAAAGGGGAAAACTTTCTCTTTAGAAACGAATGGAAGAAGTTCTCAAAGTTCACATAAAAGTGCTAACATCCATACAGCGAGCTGATGCTTTTCAGAACTTTGCAGTATTCAATATAACTTTATTGGCGCATTTACAGAATATGACTTCACAAAATGTGCGTATTTCTTTACAAACAGAAAGTCAATCTACACTTAGAACTGAATCATCTTCTACTCATGAGAAACTGGGTGCCAAAATTGCTGCAACTCCACCCACCTGCCAAAGCATTTTCGAGGGGGACTTGTTGTCCCTGTTAATTTACATTTAGTTCAAGGGCTCGTTTACACCAGGACGTGGTGCTAAAAACCCGTGTGAAACCTGCACTGAAATGCACTGGAATGCGGACCGCGTTCCTCTGAAATTCAGGTGTGAACTGGCCTAAAAATGAATGGAACTTTCAGTTTAAATCAGCAACATTGTTTCCAGGTGCATCAAAACAAAAAGGAGTACAAAGTCTTAACACCATCAGTTCACCCCGCTGGGTTGAACGAAAAAAAGAAGTCAATGTTATTAAAGCGATCTCCCCTGCTGTTCTATTGTGCTTTGACAAGGGGAAATCAGCCCCCCCCCCGCTAGAACACTCCAATCAGCGCTCTCAACCATTGGCTGAGAGTGCCGACCGGGAGACGGTCGGCAGACCTTTTTCGGTCATGAGTCTTCCACAGAAGCCGGCCGACCACCTGCCACACACATGAGCCAACTGGCGGAGTGAAACGCGTGGGGGGCGTGGCCTAGTTGGAGTCCAGGCTGAGGTTGCCACTCTGCTCACCTCTCTAAGACATTTTAGATGTCCCACTTCCAGGGGCTACCACTTTCTTCCTTGAAAACGGGCCAAATGCCAGCCGACATTCGGCCCGTGTGTACTAGGCTTTCAGTGATGCTAACATCTTTTCTTGTTTCAAAATAACAAACATGCTATACTTCCCTGCTCTGTTGCAGTTGGTTTTGCAGAGCAGCCTTGATCCTCCTCTTCTCAGGTCCCTCTTCAGTGCTCCTGGCCCCTCCCTCCTGTTGAGTGCCCCCACAGCAAGCAGCTTGCTATGGGAACACCCGAGCTGAGCCCTGTCTATCTATTTAGACACAGAGCCGTGGCCCGGCCCCGCCCCGCCCCGCCCCATCTCTCTCCTCATTGGTGCACTGACTTTGGCAGCAGTGGAAGCCAAATGGCGCTTCACTGCTGTCTCAGCCAATGAGGAGGGAGAGTTGGATTGAGGCTGGCTCAGGTAAGCATTAGGGGGACTGAGGGAGGCTGCTGTATACAGAAGACATTTTATCTTAATGCAGAGAACGCATTACGATAAAAAAAACCTTCTGCCTTTACAACCACTTTAAGAGTCTGTTTTCTTTGGAAAACAACCACAGCCTGAGTAGAAAAAAATGTTATCTGCCAGCAAGCTGCAGGGAAACACCCTTGCCCTATGTGTGAAAGCAGTGGTCTCTCTGCAAAGATTAGATTCACTCCTCGCTGAGTCAACTTAATAGCTCTCCCTGCTGATTGGAGAGCTCTAGCTGTGACTCTGCAGGTGGCATCAGATCTCTGCACAGAGACCACTGTTGCTATGTTAAGAGCCAGGGTCCTACCCTACTCTGCTGCATGCTGGCAAGGCACAGGCTTTTCTACTCAGATTGTACTTATCCGTCTGTCCGGACGGATAGAAAAATAGGGTTTTCCTCTGTCAGACTTTACGGGTCTGGAGCGGATCAGAGAACGACGGGTGTCAGTGGACATGTCTCCGCTGACATCCATCGCTCCATAGGGCTGCATGGAGTGTCTGTTCAGATGCGTCTGATAAAACGGACAGGCTGATCTGAATGGAACGTCCGTGTGAAAGAGGCCTTACATTACAAGAAATAAATAGGACAACTACGTCTCCTCTTAATACTCTATAAGAGAGAGAAAGACTCTGTGGTGGCAGGAGACAAAGCCAAAAACTCAAGGGGATGTCTTGCCCATTTTATAAGATTCAGCCCAATAGCATCCATCTATAATGGAGATATCTGTTTTGCACACCGACCCTTTATGAAACACATAATGTTAATACATATTACGACTAGAAAATTGTCAACAAATATCTAATGCATCCAGAGCAATTGCAAAGCTTTGTTATCATGAGTTAGAGCTGCACGATTAATCTTTAAAAAATCGTAATCGCAATTCAACCCCCCTCATGATCTTAATACAGCATTTCCCCAATTCATGTTAAACAAGTGCAGAGCCGTTTTCTACTCAGAGCGGTCAAAAGGAAAAAAAAAAAAAAACTCATCCAGCAAAAGTTTAGGCTCCGTTCACATCTCCGCGTTCCGAATCACGCGAACAGAATCGCGGGATGCCTGTTGCCCAAAAGAAGTACATAAGCTTCTTTTGGGCGACGGGTGTCCCGCGATTCTTTTTAGCCCGACTATACAGCGATTGCCGCCCCCATACGCCAATATGTGAACGGAGCCTTAACAACAGCGATAAAGAGAAACAACGTATCTCTCGTTTTTTTAGATCAAAGGAATGAACTGCTGTCTGTAAATGAGGGCAGTTTAACCACTTAAGGACTAAACCTTTTTATACACTTGTTGCTTACAAGTTAAAATCTGTATTTTTTGCTAGAAAATTACTTAGAACCCACAAACATATATATATATATATTTTTTAGCAGAAACTCTATAGAATAAAATGGAGATCGTTGCAATATGTCACACTGTGTTTGTGCAGTGGTCTTTCAAAAGCAATTTTTTTAGGAAAAAATTTACTTCAATTAATTAAAAAAACTGAACAGTGAAGTTTGCCCAGTTGTTTGTATAATGTGAAAGATGATGTTACGCCGAGAATCGGGATCTTTATTCTAAGCAAAAAAAAATGTGATTCTCATTTTATCCAGAATCGTGCAGCTCTATTTTGAGTCATTCCTATAATCAGTGAAAGGATATGATGGCTATTAAAAGGTAAATCGCTTTCTCCTAGATTAGACAAATAGACCAATGTAATATACATTCATTTTTGCAACTCTGTAGCAAGGTGCACTTCTTATAATTACCTGAAATCAAAGCATACATAAAACAGAATGTATTGCAAATTGACCTTATAATTCACAAACATGTATTTGACTCATTTCACATAGTACTAAACCGATATACAGTATACTGTATTTTCTGGAAGCTAGTGACATCAAACAGATTAAAAAAACGTATAAAAAGGAAAAAAAAAAACAATAGTGATATTGTCATTGATATAAATAATAATAGGAAAAGGGTGTTTTATACCTGCAGTAAAATAAATTATACCTTTCACTTTCTTTAGAACTATTTTTTTCATAAATGGGCCCTGTTGTGTCTAAGAAACACATATTTAAAGTGGTTGTGGTTGAAATATGAGCAAAGCAAATCCCTCTATAGTGTTTACCTGTCTAAATTAAGCACCCTACGTGTTATTTCTGTCTGCTGCTTCGTTCCTCTGCTATCAGCAGGAGTCACTTCTTTTCCGAACACCAAGAAAAAAAGGTGATAGGGGAGGGAGTTCCAGCACACAATCTGTGATTGACAGTCTCAGCTCTGTTTCTGTGTGCTGTGTGTATCTCTTCTCACCAATCAGCTCTCCTCACTGAGCTTTGCCGTGAGTAACTTCAACTCTCGGCCCTGTTTTCTGAAAGGTCAGACAAGCTTTACAATGATTGGATTTTGAACAGATGCAAAGAGAAGACTGCAGATAAACAGGTACAACTTATGTAGGAGGATTTGTTTGATCTATATCACCTAATGCCAGTCACTTAAGGGTTTAGAAGCACTTTAACATTCCAAAATAAGATTCTGATAGTTGATGATGCTTTTAAACTGGCTTATTACTTATATTAAGGATAAAGTGTGAGGCATGAATCTTACAAAAGCTGTATGGGCTAATTTTTCCTTGTTCGGCTTCAACACACATTAAGAGCTAGTTTACACTTGCTTCAAAACAAGGCTTTAGACACGCGTTGTTAAAGCTTTCTGAATGCTAGTCAAAGCTCCTGCTACTAAATAAAATGGTTAGCTTACAGTCATGTTTACACCATGCTTTCTTTGGCTTTCCTTCAAAAATGATACCCCATATAGCTTTAGTTGTGCTTCAAAGCGTCTTCATAGCCTCCATACAAGTCTATGGCAAAGCTCGCATGAAGAGGCAATGAAGCCTCATCGAAGCCCCACGAATCCTCACCAAAGCCTCATTGAAGTCCCACCAAAGCCTCATCGAAGCCCCACCAAAGGCTCGTTGAAGCCTCGCCAAAGCCTCATCGAAGCTCCAAACAAAAGCAAGGTGTAAACAGGACTGTAAACTAACCATTTTATTTAGGGCTCATTTACACTTGCTTCGGCTTCAACGCACACTAAAGCTCCTGCTGCTTCAACAAGCTTTTATGATGTGTTTTTGATGCTTCTGTGGTGCTTCGATGAGGCTTCGGTGCTGCTTCGATGATGCTTTAGTGATGCTCTTTTGACGCTTTGTTGAAGCTTGGCAGATGCCCTGTGTTAGTTGTTATCTCACACCTGCAATTTCTCCAAAACAAAGCGAAGCTAAAGCTGAATTAATGCCTCTCAAAAGCTGCAGATGCTTCAAACAAGCTTTATCATATACTTCTATGGAGGCTTTGAAGACGCTTTGAAGCACCACTAAAGCGACATGGGGTATAATTTTTGAAGTGAAGCAAAGCAAACACAAGGTGTAAACAGGACTGTAAGCTAACCATTTTATTTAGTGACATGAGCTTTGACTGGCGTTAAGAGAGCTTTAACAAAGCGTGTCTGAAGCCCTGTTTTGAAGCCAGTGTAAACTAGCCCTAAGAGATGACACTTCAGACTTCCAGAACTAAGAATGTACGGTAGTCGAGAAGGGAGTTCCCTCACTGGTGTCAGTTTTTAATTTTTGTTATTTTAATTTTATTATTTTTACCATTTCATTTTATTTTTTTTTACAATTTTATTTTTTATCATTTTTTACAATTTTTTTTTTAGGAGTCCTGTTGGGGGGCTTTGAGGAGATATCAGGGGTCTAAATAAAAGGAAATTTGAACCCAAGGGCGCTTGTGTGCAGCGTTGCCCACTGTCAGTTTTTAACACCAAAGTAAAAAACAGCAATATTGTCTTTGTTGAAATTGGTAACAAACAGGACCAGCCTGGGTTACTATAAAAAAGTAGAACGTTTATTGAAGACTTACATATAAAACCATGGCAGGCTTGGGAAGGAGCCGGGATGCTCGTTGCTATACAGGCTGGTCACAGAGGTGACATGATTAAGCGGTGTAGCGAAACTTGTCGTCACGCTGACGGGACCACTATCCAGTACCTGCATTGCAGACACCAGGAGCGAACGTACCGGTGAGAGCTCTTGCTGCGGCCCCTCCCTGCCTTGGTCTCTGCATACTAGTGAGGCAGACGTCACCTCCATTGCACAGCCCACACCATCTCCAGTGGCTCTGTGAGGACACTGTGGCTCGATCTCCTTCCGGATCACGCATCACTATAGCCCAGGGAAACCTCCGGTTCCACCAGGGAGGACTGTCAACCAGCCTGTATAGCAACGAGCATCCCGGCTCCTTCCCAAGCCTGCAATGGTTTTATATGTAAGTCTTCAATAAACTTTCTACTTTTTTATAGTAACCCAGGCTGGTCCTGTTTGTTACCAATTTCAACAAAGACAATATTGCTGTTTTTTACTTTGGTGTTAAAAACTGACAGTGGGCAACGCTGCACACAAGCGCCCTTGGGTTCAAATTTCCTTTTATTTTTTGTATTCCCACCACGGAGCTGAACCTAGGCTGCAAGGTACCTGCAGCAAGTCACTCAGTCCCCTGTGTGTCCACAATTCACAATATATGATCAGCGCCTAATCCTTTTTCATTTTATCAGGGGTCTAAACAATCCTCAGCACTCAATCTCCATCTGTGTAACCTCAGCTGCACAGAATGAATGGACAGGAATAGTTGTGTATCGAGCCTCAGAGTATAGCAGCTGGCAAGAGAGTAGTGGGAGAGATGGCAGCACTGCGGGGGAGGGGGGGGGGCAGGGGAGCACACGGACTCAGGAACAGCAGAAAAGTGAACTGGATAGGAGGCAGCATATAGAGGAACCAATCTATTCCATTAGGAGGAAAATGGAGGACATTGGTTCTTCTAAATGCCGCCCCCTCCATCCCTCCTATCCAGGTGTACAGAGGAGGCACACGGGCCCCCTAGAGCATGGGGCCCGGTTGCAACTGCAACCCCTGTAGTTACGCCCGATAATATGCTGCCTTTAGTGCAGACTATATACAGCTCATTCAGTGTATAGTCTATAGAGTCAGTTCAGACAGTGTAAGAAATAAGTATTTGTTTATAAGTATAAGTCTTTGTTATATTGCAGCCATTTGCTAAAATCATTTAAGTTATTTTTTTCCCCTCATTAATGTACACACAGCACCCCATATTGAAAGAAAATCACAGAATTGTTGACATTTTTGCAGATTTATTAAAAAAGAAAAACTGAAATATCACATGGTCCTAAGTATTCAGACCCTTTGCTCAGTATTTAGTAGAAGCACCCTTTTGATCTAATACAGCCATGAGTCTTTTTGGTAAAGATGCAACAAGTTTTTCACACCTGGATTTGGGGATCCTCTCCAGTCCTGTCAGGTTGGATGGTGAACGTTGGTGGACAGCCAATTTTAGGTCTCTCCAGAGATGCTCAATTGGGTTTAAGTCAGGGCTCTGGCTGGCCACTACTTCTTTATTTTAGCTGTGTGCTTAGGGTCATTGTCTTGTTGGAAGGTAAACCTTCGGGCCAGTCTGAGGTCCTGAGCACTCTGGAGAAGGTTTTCGTCCAGGATATCCCTGTACTTGGCTGCATTCATCTTTTCCTTGATTGCAACCAGTCGTACTGTCCCTGCAGCTGAAAAACACCCCCACAGCATGATGCAGCCACCATCATGCTTCACTGTTGGGACTGTATTGGACAGGTGATGAGCAGTAACTGTTTTTCTCCACACATACCACTTAAAATTAAGGCCAAAAAGTTCTATCTTGGTCTCATCAGACCAGAGAATCTTATTTCTCACCATCTTGGAGTCCTTCGGGTGTTTTTTTTAGCAAACTCCATGCGGGCTTTCATGTGTCTTGCACTGAGGAGAGGCTTCCGTCGGGCCACTCTGCCATAAAGCCCCGAGTGGTGGAGGGCTGCAGTGATGGTTGACTTTCTACAACTTTCTCCCATCTCCCGACTGCATCTCTGGAGCTCAGCCACAGTGATCTTTGGGTTCTTCTTTACCTCTCTCACCAAGGCTCTTCTCCCCCGATAGCTCAGTTTGGCCGGAGGGCCAGTTCTAGGAAGGGTTCTGGTCGTCCCAAACATCTTCCATTTAAGGATTATGGAGGCCACTGTGCTCTTAGGAACCTTAAGTGCAGCAGAAATCTTTTTGTAACCTTGGCCAGATCTGTGCCTTGCCACAATTCTGTCTCTAAGCTCTTCAGGCAGTTCCTTTGACCTCATGATTCTCATTTGCTCTGACATGCACTGTGAGCTGTAAGGTCTTATATAGACAGGTGTGTGGCTTTCCTAATCAAGTCCAATCAGTATAATCAAACACAGTTGGACTCAAATGAAGGTGTAGAACCATCTCAAGGATGATCAGAAGAAATGGACAGCACCTGAGTTAAATATATGAGTGTCACAGCAAAGGGTCTGAATACTTAGGACCATGTGATATTTCAGTTTTTCTTTTTTAATAAATTTGCAAAAATGTCAACAATTCTGTGTTTTTCTGTCAATATATGGTGCTGTGTGTACATTAATGAGGGAAAACAATGAACTTAAATGATTTTAGCAAATGGCTGCAATATAACAAAGAGTGAAAAATTTAAGGGGGTCTGAATACTTTCCGTACCCACTGTATATGTATATATATATACATATACATACACAGTATAGTTACAGTGTTCTGCCACCACCAACACCTAAGTTCCAATTTGTCTGCACCTGTTTGCCTGGGGCATGTCATTACAATGTTTAAAATAAATTACAACAGCAGGGCCCATTCCTGCACCCAACAAGAGTAATTGTGAGGGGTTATAGTGTTCTGCGACCCCCAACACTCATGACCCAATTTTTCTGCACCTGTTTGCCTGGGGCATGTCATTACAATTTTTAAAATTAATTACAACAGCAGGGCTCGTTCCTGTGCCCAACAAGAGTAATTTTGAGGGTTATAGTGTTATGCCACCACCAACACTCATGGCCCAATTTTTCTGCACCCGTTTGACAGGGTCATGTCATGCTCTTAAAGGAGACAATTTTTTTTTTTTAATTGCATTTTAGTGTCAATATGAGAGCTGAGGTCTTTTTGACCCTAGATCTCATATTTAAGAGGTCCTGTCATGCTTTTTTCTATTACAAGGAATGTTTACATACAGAAAGAGGCTCTGTCCTTAAGTGATTAAGGGGAACCTCGCGCCAAAATTTAAAAAAATTGCGTGGGGTCTGTTATGGCTTTTAAGGGGAACCCCACATAAATTAAAAAAAAAATGATGTGAGGGTCCCCCCAAAATCCAAACGAGGCCCTTCAGGTCCGGTATGGATTTTAAGGGGAAACCCGCACCAAAATTAAAAAAAAATTGTTTGCAGGGGTCCCCCCAAAGTCCGTACCGGGCCCTTCAGGTTTGGTATGGATTTTAAGGTGAACCCTGCGCCAATTTAAAAAAAAAAAAAAAGGCGTAGGGGTCCCTCCATAATCCAAACCAGACACCTTACCCGAGCACGCAGCCCTGGCGTGAAAGGAGGGGGGTTTGGATGAGCGAGCGCCCCCCCTCCAAACCATACCAGGCCACATGCCCTCAACATGGGGAGGGTGCTTTGAGGCCCCCCCAAAGCACCTTGTCCCCATGTTGATGGGGAGAAGGGCCTCATCCCCACAACCCTGGCTGGTGGTTGTGAGGATCTGCGGGCGGGGGGGCTTATCGGAATTTGGAAGCCCTCTGTAATAAGGGGGTCCCCCAGATCCCGCCTCCCCCATGTGAATGAGTATGGGGTACATTGTACCCTTACCCTTTCACCTAAAAAGGAATGTAGTGTTACAAAAAGCAGTAAACAGTTTTTGACAATTGCTTTATTGTAAAATAGCTTTTTCTTCCTTTCCTCTTTCTTCTTCCATTTTCTCCTGCCCAGCTCCTTCTTCTGATCTTCTGCTTCTTCTTTCGGTCTTCTTCCTTCCTCTCATCGTCTTCTTCTTGTTTTTTCACCGCTGCTGTGCTGTCCACAGGCGACTCCCAGAATGGGCGGTCTTCAGTTTGACAGTTATTTTATAGGTAAGGGGTGATGAAACGGAGTGATCCCGCCCCCTTCTGACATCATGTGATAGAGGGGGCGGGCTCACCCATTTACGTCACTGGGTGGCCCGCTCCTTCTTATAAAATAACTGTCAAACTGAAGACCGCCCATTCTGGGAGTCACCTCTGGACGGCGCAGCAGCGGCGGCGGTGAAAGAACAAGAAGAAGAAGAGAGGAAGGAAGAAAACCGAAAGAAGAAGCAGAAGACCAGAAGAAGGAGCGGGGCAGGAGAAGATGGAGGAAGACCGGAGGAAAAAAGAAGGAAGAAAAAGAGCTATTTTACAATAAAGGACTTGTCAAAAATGGACTACTGTTTTTTGTACCATTACATTACATTTTTGGTGAATGGGTAGGAGTACAATGTACCCCATACCCATTCACATGGGGGGGGGGGGTCGGGATTTGGGGGCCCCCTTAATAAAGGGAGCTTCCAGATTCCAATAGGCCTCCCGCCCGCAGACCCCCACAACCACAGGTCAGGGTTGTGGGGATGAGACTCTTCTCCCCATCAACATGGGGACAAGGTGCTTTGGGGACCCCAAAATACCCTCCTCATGTTGAGGGCGTGTGGCCTGGTATGACCTGAAGGGCTGGTACGGGCTTTGGGGGGAAACCCTACGCAATTTTTTTTTAATTTTGGCACAGGGTTCCCCTTAAAATACATACCAGACCTGAAGAATCTGGTACGGAGACGGACTTTGGGGGGGGGCCCCCAACGCATTTTTTAAAAAAAAATTCGCCGTGGGGTTCCCCTTGAAGTCCACACCGGACCCGAAGGGCCTGGTATGGACTGGGGGGGGGGGGGCGGGCCCAATGCAATGCTTTTTCAGTGATTTTTATCTATATCGCCGAGAACCGGCAATACATTACAGCCGCGAGCAATTTTAAATGACAATTTTTCCTTTACAAATGTCATTTAGCGGTGGCACTGTCCTAAACATCACAGAGAAGCGCCACTTTACAGGCATACTAAGGGGACCCCCCCAGGCACGATATTTAAATGAATATTTCTTTTTTTTGTTCACTTTAATCGTTATTAAAATCACTGCTCCTGAAAAAACGATTGGTTTAAAAACTTTTTTTTGCATGTCCACTAGGGCAGTACCACTACCCCATACACTTTTTATGGCAATAACTTGCATATAAGCCTTTAAAATGAGCACTTTTGATTTTTCATGTTCGAGTTCCATTGATTTTAATAGGGTTTGCGTGTCCGCACAAATTTTTTGCCTGTTCGAAAGTTCTGGTGCGAACCGAACCAAGGGGGTGTTCGGCCCATCCCTAATCTTCTGATTTTCATAAAATATCGTAAATCAGGGATTGCAACATAATACCTAAAAACTGGACGTTGCATAGACAAAGTATTTTTCAATGTCAATGACATCTTATATCCGCTTAAAGTAGTTGTGAACATACAATGTTATAGACACTTTCTAATAAAGTTATAACTATGCAGACACCATAACTGCCTATCTTTCTGACCTTTTTTTACAAGGTTAAACAGTTCTGTTATGTAATCATGCATCCCTGTTTCTTGATAGAGGGGGCGGGGTAACAGGACACTGTGCAGACACACAGTTTGTCTGTATTCCATAGTCTGTTCAGCCTGAAGCAGGATGCAGGTTGTGCTTGAGGAGGGGGTGTGTTCAAGAGGCAGGGTGTGATTGGTCGGTGGGCAAAGTGGCTGAACAAAATACCTAATACAGCAGTGGTGGCTTGTGCTCCTTTTTTTGTTTTTTGGGGGGGCGGGGCATCAAACAAACAAACCACCCACCACCCCCCGTTCGGTCGGTCCATCAGTAAAACCCCCCCCCCGTTTCATCGGTCAAAATTCCCCCCCGTCGGTCGCAAGTCTGCCTACCAACCCCGCACTTGCCCTATCTAGGTCGTGGGCAGCTTCCTCTTGCGTCTCCTGCTCAGCGGCTTCCCACTGCATCTCCTCCTCGGCGGCCAATACGGTTACTTCTCCTCTCGGGCAATCGGGTCTCAGGACCCACTTCCTGATTGGCCAGGAAGAGAATCAGGAAGACAATAGCGAATGTAAATTCCCTATTGTCACACAACTGGGTGGGCTAAGGGCGCAGGACTAAGGGCGCAGTGCTCTGTGCCCCGAGCCCACCCTTTTTTGCAGCCAATTAACGCTTCAGGTTCTAATCATGTGCTTGCAAAAAAAAAACCCCCATTGAAATCCATGTGTCTGGCGCCTTGCATGTAGATTAGGGGCCAGGCGCACTGATTAGGGGAGCAGCGCCCCTGCACCCCTAATGGAGTGGCCGCCACTGTAATACAGGTGTGTCCTGTAACTCTAAATGACCAGCCAAAGGAAAAAGCTGACCATGCAAGCACAGATCGCCTTCTGTGCTTTGTGTGATCAGTTTAGAACAACAAAGAATGGCCACTGGCAGGATCAATCAGGTACTGGAATAAGTACATGAAAGTGACAGAGACTTTGATTTATATAATACACATATGTGAACACACACAAAAGAATATTTAGGGTAACATATACTTTAACCACTTGCTTACCGGGCACTTAAACCCCCTTCCTGCCCAGACCAATTTTCAGCTTTCAGCGCTGTCACTCTTTGGATGACAATTGCATGGTCATGCAACACTGTACCCAAATTAATTTTTTATAATTTTTTTCCCACAAATAGAGCTTTCTTTTGCTGGCATTTAATCACTACTGTTTTGTTAAAAACCTTGTGAGCTGCTATAAAATACACCTATTTAGCTACCTGTACTCCTCACATCCCCTAATGCGGACAAAACGTAAAAAAGATCAAAACCTGAGTGCAGCACTCCCCCTCTGTCTACTTACTGATAATTATACATTTATATACAATTCATGTGCCAAAATCCTCTAAGTTTGTGCAAATTAGTGCCTGTAAACAATATAACAAAGTGCTCCTGTGCATAAATTATCCTATGAGTGCCACTAAGATTAATGACACTCTCATTGTATTATAGTTCCACAGTAGTGCAATAATATAATAATTCAATATAATGAAAAAAAAAAAAAAAGTCAGATAAAGCGTCATTGTGCTCATAAAGATGATATAAAAAAAAATATAATCTTTATGAGCACAAGGACGCTTTATCATTCATTATATTGAATTATTAATTTGCACACACTTAGAGGATTTTTGCACATGAATTGTATAGGAATGTATAATTATCAGTAAGTAGACAGGGGAGCGCTGCACTCAGGTTTTGATCTTATTTAATCACTACTATGTTTTTTATTTTTTGCTAAAAAAATGAAAAAAGACCGACATTTTTGAAAAATAAAAAAAAACAGTTTCATAGTTTGTTATAAAATTTTGAAACCAGGTAATTTTCTCCTTCATTGATGTGCGTTGATGAGGCTGCACTGATGGGCACTGATGGGCTCCACTGATAGGCTCCAGTGATGGGCACTGATAGGCTGCACTGATAAGGGGGCACTAATGGGCACTGATAAGGGGGCACTAATGGGCACCGATAGGTGACACTGATGGTTGGCACAGAAGGGCACTGATAGGTGGCACTGGTGGGTTACACTGATAGGCAGCACTGGTGAGCATTGATAGGTGGCACTGGTGGGCAAAGGTTGGTGGCACTGTGGGTACTGGTAGGTGGCACTGTGGGCACTGGTAGGTGGCACTGGTGAGCACCGATAGGTGGCACTGGCAGGTGGCACTGGTGGGCACAGGTGAGCATCCGCAAGTCTCTCTGTGTAAGGGACCAATGTCCCTCTGACAGAAGCCAGTGATCGTCTTTTTTTTTCCCTTCAGGTTGACAGCGTGAGGGAAAAAAAAATACTGATCTTCTGTTTACATCACGTGATCAAGGGGCCAGGGTCGTCCCCCTTACTCCGATCTGTGATCAGCCGAGGCTCATAGACTCGGTGATCACAGAGCGCGCCGCGTGCAACCCGCAGGGATGCGCTGAGGACATCCATGGACACCCTCCCAGCAATTATGGCACGCGCTGTAGCCGTCTTTTGGCTATAGCCCGGGCGGGAAGGGGTTAAGCCACAGCAAGATAATTAAATTTGCCCTTATCCCATGTGCATACATAGTCTTAGGCCTTTTGGGCTTCAAATTGTATAAGAGCAAAGTGTACAGTAAGCATTTGCAATGCTTTCCACAAGCGTCGGCAGCTTTGTTCAAGAAGCAACTTTCAGCTCCTGTCTGAGGTTGTTAAGCACAGATCTGAATAGAAGAGCTGACTGTCACTTTAAGGAAGCTGCTAGCAGGCTTTAGCAAGCTTCAGCACTCCTTGAAACTTGAAAGAAGTTTAAAGTGATAGCCAACACTTCTAATTAGATCTGTTTAAAATCCTCAAACTAAAGCTGAAGGGTGCTTTAAAACCTTGAACAAAGCTGTCCCTGAAGCTTGCTAAAAGCTTTTCAAGTAAAAGAGAGCAATAGCCGCTCAGGTGTGCTTGGATGAATACCAAATCAAGTTGACAGGTGCAGGTCTGGTCCGTGATCCAGAAACAGAAGCAAAAACAAAGGTGTGACCGCACTCTGAAACTTGAAATACTTGTGGAAATTTATTGAAATGTAGTCAAATACATGCCAGGCAGACAAAAAGGAACTGGTCCACAATGGAACAGCAACTGGTAGACGCGTTTCACGGACTACATGCCCGCTTAATCATTACCTGAGCAAGGTTCAATTAGAATCTACTTGCCTTCCTCTTTTATTGAAGTTTGGAGTGCAATAATGAGGGCTTTTTTAAATAATATTGATAACAATTTCTTTGACAATTTTTCAAATTTCTTGATATCATTTCAATTTTATGTATGTTCTGGGTATTCAGTGTGTCTTTCAATCCAGTAGGCTAAAATGTTTTTGAATGAAAAAGGTTTTTATATGGAATTTATACAAACATTATGACTTTTGAATTTTTGAAACACTAATGCTGTTATCTTGCATACTGTATATTATCAAATTCATTTTTCTTCCAGCCTCAGTGATTGTGGGTCTGTAATTTTGCATGTCTTTTAAAGTTTGTTTTATGTCAGTGTTGATTTGGTAGAATGGTGGTTCAACACATATTGGAACCCTAATGAGAATTTCTTTTTCTTTTTTCTGTTGAACCGTTTGTTTACGAGGTTCCTGTGAGCCTCTCTCCTCCTTTTTTCCACACCGCCCCGGCATATACATACATCATTTTTTCCTTCCTTTTTCTTTTTTCATCTAATAATCTTTTGTTCTTTTGTAATTTTTGGTTTTCAAATGATGTTTCGGTGAGTCGCACATCGCATGGCGAGGAGACGATCGCCGTGTGTATGTGCGGCTCCCTGATTTCATTAATCAGTGTTTTTAAATTGAATCATGGAAGGTTTTAACTCTTGCAGCCTAATTTGTCTCCCACACGGGATTCACATTAGTATTAGCTCACTGAGACACCATTGGATGAGGCTTAATTATCTTTGCTAAGTTTCTACTATTTATCTCTTCAATGGTTCCTGTGTGCTCAGGTAATGATTAAGCGGGCATGTAGTCCATGAAACGTGTCTACCAGTTGCTGTTCCATTGTGGACCAGTTCCTTTTTGTCTGCCTGGCATGTATTTGACTACATTTCAATAAATTTCCACAAGTGTTTCAAGTTTCAGAGTGCGGTCACACCTTTGTTTAAGCTTTGCAAGTAGTTTGTAAAAGCTTTCTGGAAACACTGCTATTATAAAAGTTGCAGCCCAAAAGTTATCCGAGTCAGACCCCTGTAACAAACTGAAGGGGCCCAGTACACAGAAAGTGCAGGGAGCCACAGGCGACACCCTCTAATCGGGACGATCTATGATGCCCTACAAGCCTATCTCCGGGGGTTGAATGACAATGGTCATTATTTAACCCAGAAGACTGAAGACACCTTGTGGCAAAAAGGCAGTACTGCTGGATAGAGTGCCAAGAAGGAGGTAGCTATTGAGTTGCTTTTAGGCCTCATACACACGGGCATTTGCAAAAAAATAAGCAAAATGCCAGGTCCGACGTTAGGGAAAAAAATCACAGTTTTTCTCTGCATTTTGCATTGACATCAAGGCACGTTTTTTCATGCTAGCTTTCAGCAGCGTTTTCTGCCTCTATTCAAAATAAATGGTTCCCTATGGGAGCCCATTGATTTGAATAGAAGCCGCACCAGAAGTCGGATCACGATGATCCCACTTGCGGCGCGACTTGTGTGCTAGCAGTCTTAAAGGAGAACCCCCGCAAAAAAATTGCATGGGGTTCCCCCCCAAGAGCATACCAGGCTCTTCGATCTGGGATGGATTTTAAGAGGAGCCCCCACGCCAAAAAAAAAAGGCGTGGGGTCCCCCTCAAAATCCATAACAGACCCGTATCCGAGCACGCAGCCTGGCAGGCCAGGAAAGGGGGTGAGGACGAGTGAGCGGGCCCACCCCTCCTGGACCGTACCAGGCCGCATGCCCTCAATATGGGGAGTATGGGTGCGTTGGGGCAGGGGGGGCACTGCGCCCCCCCACCCCAAAGCACCTTGTCCCCATGTTGATTGGGACAAGAGCCTCTTCCCGACAACCCTGGCCGTTGGCTGTCGGGGTCTGCGGGCGGAGGTTTATCGGAATCTGGAAGCCCCCTTTAATAAAAGGGCCCCCAGATGCCGGCCACCCCACCCTATGTAAATGAGTATGGGGTACATCGTTCCTCGGCTAGCTTCTCCCGCTTCTTCTTCTCCTTCTTCTCTTCTAGAGATGTTGACTCGTCGCTCTCTTCCACTCGAATGCTGGGTCCGTGCGGTTGCCTTATATTGGCATGGGGCGGGGCCACATGATGACGTCATCATGATCCCCACCCTCATGATGTCCCATCCCGGGGCGGGGCTGTGATGTGAAGGCCCGCCCCAGGATGTGACATCATGAGGATGGGGCTCATGATGACGTCATTGTGTGGCCCCGCCCCATGCCAATATAAGGCAACCGCGCAGCACAGACCCGGCATTCGAGTGGAAGAGAGTGATGAGTCAACATCTCTAGAAGAGAAGAAGGAGAAGAAGAAGCGGGAGAAGCTAGCCAAGGAGACAGTGGCAAAAGAGCAGAAGACCCAGCAGAAGACAGAAGACTCCGCAAAAGAGCCGAAGAAAGAAGACGATGGAGAAGAGAGGGGAGAAGACGCCCGAGCTGATTTAATAAAATATTTTAAAAAGCTGTGTAGTGTGTTTTTTTGCTACCATTTTTTCTCCAGGTAAATGGGTAGGGGTACGATGTTCCCCATACTCATTTACATAGGGTGGGGGGGCCGGCATCTGGGGGCCCCTTTATTAAAGGGGGCTTCCAGATTCAGATAAGCCTCCGCCCGCAGACCCCGACAACCAACGGCCAGGGTTGTCGGGAAGAGGCTCTTGTCCCCATCAACATAGGGACAAGGTGCTTTGGGGTGGAGGGGGGGGGCGCAGTGCCCCCCTGCCCCAAAGCACCCATACTCCCCATGTTGAGGGCATGCGGCCTGGTAGGGTCCAGGAGGGGGGGGGGGCTCGCTCGTCCCCACCACCTTCCCTGGCGTGCCAGGCTGCATGCTCGGATAAGGGTCTGGTATGGATTTTGAGGGGGACCCTACGCAGTCTTGGGGGCTCCTCTTAAAATCCATGCCAGATCGAAGAGCCTGGTATGCTCTTGGGGGGGAACCCCACGCAAATTTTTTGCGGGGGTTCCCCTTTAAGACTGCTAGCACACAAGTTGCGCCGCAAGTGGGATCATTGTGATACGACTTCTGGTGCGGCTTCTATTCAAATCAATGGCCTCCCATAGGGAACCATTGATTTTGAATAGAACGCCTGATGAGGCTTAACGCTGTGTATACAACGTTAAGCAACGTTATTGAGCGTTTTGCCGGCTCGGCGTCAAAAACGCCATGACGCTGCAGCTTCGGAACGCACTGGTCCCGCGTTCTAGCTACAGCTCACTAACACCGACGCCCTCTACTGCTCAAAAACGTCTGCGTTTTTAGAGGGCCATTGAATAACATGGAGAGCTGCAAAAAAACGCCTAAAAACGTGGTGTTAAAAACCAACCGTGTGTGTGTATGAGGGATTAAAGTCGAAGTCCATGTAAAACTAAAATCACTGCATCTATAGACACCCACATTCTAACACTAAACTATCTAGCCCTGTAAAGAAAAAATGAGTATACGTACCTTCTCTGAAGGCTATCTGACCCGATATCTAGCGGCGGAAGCTCTGCAGAGGACACGGCTGACAACGGCTGTGAAATGAATGGGGAGTGACGTCACCCATAGACTTACTATGGGGCTTCCATTGTTGGACTCACCTCCACAGCGAAGCCGCAAATGACAGCTCAGCATGGGATCGGGTCAGGTCGCCTGCAGAAAAGGTATGTATGCTGATTTTTTCTTCACAGGTTAGTGTTAGAATGTGGGCGTCAATAGATGCAGGGATTTTAGTTTTAGCATGGACTTCTACTTTAAATTTTAAACCTGACCTGAGGCTAGATTCCCACTGCTGAAATCCAATTTTTGAATCCGACTTTCAGTGCGATTATGTCGTGCTACTTGAATGTCATTTACATATTCTATGGGGCCAAAATAGCACTGGCATTGCACCAAAACAGTACGGGAACCTTTTCCAAAAATGGTTCCATACTGAGTTGCATTGATGTGAATGGACACGATTGAAAACAATGTGATTTCCATTGTCATGTGATTCTGTGCGACTCCAGTCATATCTGAAATCACACTAGTGTGAACCAGGCTTGAGAAACCTTAAAAAAAGAGCACGGAGTTGGTTTTTAAGTAGGATTTAGTTTTAAATGAAGAAAAACATGCATAAAGTAAATGTATTTTCCTTTAATTGCCTGCACTGGAGAAAACCCATACAGAAATACAGTAAAATACTTTAAAAGTGTATTTATGGCCTAAATGACAAGCACACAATGAGGTTACTGCCTTCAGTCTGACTAAATTTGTACTAAACATAGCCATATAGCCACTACTTTCAATGTATACTTTAGTTTTTTCTAAGTAGTAATTTTAACTAAGAATCCTGAACTAAAGATCACCCATAAATTCCAAGTTGGTTAACACCTTCTGAGCCTGCACAGCACACATTGCAATGCAATTAATACACTGGATTTCAAAGAATATAGATTTTTAATAGGCTTAGCTCCAATGGGTTAACTTTCACATAAAATCTTTATGAGCTGTTGAGAACTGGCTGCAAAGTGAAGGTAAATCATTGCAGAGGATGGCAAATGCATTGAAAGTGGAATAGACTGTATAGGCTGAGCAGTAAAACGAATGCATTAAATAATTCAGTTTAGGCATGGACAGAAACTATTGAATTTACTTTTTTTGGGGGGGCATACATTTTAAAATCCAACTATTTCTTTTCTGGCTGTTTTTGTTGTGTGAAACAGGATGACAAGTTTATAGATACTACTTACGATTTTTTAATTTTTTTTCTGTGGTTGCAAGGGCTCTTGATCACTCTGACCAGAAAATATCAATATTTTGCTTGTGACCATGTGCTAATTGTAGAATGGATGGAAAGGTTAGTGTACTCCATATGTGAATGTAGGCAACGGGAAACCTTAAAGTGATACTAAAGTCTAGTTTATTTTTTTCCATTAAAAATAACAAACATGTTCTACTTACCTCCTCTGTGCAGTGGTTTTGCACACAGCAGCCCAGATCCTCCTCTTCTCGGGTCCCTCTTTGGTGCTCCTGGTCCCTCTGTCCTGTTGAGTACCCCCACAGCAAGCAGCTTGCTATGGGGGCACTAGAGCCGAGCCGCAGCTTCCTGTGTCCATTCAGACATGGAGCCACGGACCAGCCCTGCCCAGCCCCCTTTCTCTCCTCATTGGCTCACTGACTTTGACTGATAGCAGTGGGAGCCAATGGCACCGCGCTGCTGTCTCAGCCAATTAAGAGGGATAGCTGAGTATCTTGTGCAACATCGCTGGATCTAGATGGACATCAGGTAAGCATTAGGCTCGGTTCACACCTAGGTGACTTGCGTCCCAAGTTGTGTCGCCCCAAGTTGCTTGACATCCGAAATCCCATTGAAATGAATGGGAGCCATCTTAATATACACTACTGAAGTTGCTCCGACTTCAAGGCGACTTCAGAAAAGGTTCCTGTACTACTTCAAAGCGACTTCTATCCGACTTGTGCCCATAGAATTCAATGGAAGTCGCTTCCAAGTCGGATCCCCCATTTATATTGAAGCGACTTTACAGGAAAAAAAATAATTTTAGAGGGCAACCCCCCTCCCTCTCATCTCGGATTGGCCACAGGCAAAATCGCCTGGCATGGAGGTTGCTTCAGGTCGCGTTGTAAGTCGCTCAAAGTCGTGCTGAAGTCGCCTTGAATTAGCGCTCAAATCGCCTAGCAAAGTGGCCTCTGAAGTTGGATCGCCTAGGTGTGAACCGGCCCTTAGGGGGGCTGAGGGAGCTGGTGCACACAGAAGACTTTTTATCTTAATGCATAGAATGCATTAAGATAAAAAAAAAACCTTCTGCCTTTACAACCACTTTAACCTCCCCAGCCCCCTCTAACTGCTGGTATGAAAAAAAAAAATATCCAAATGCGCATTTTACTTACCTGAAGCCACAGTCACTTGGAAATCCTTCTCTCTTCTTTAGTTTACTTCCTGGGGTCCTTCTTTGTGATGCATAACTTCCTATTGGTAGGGAGCGGTGAGTAGACTGGTGCCCAAGAAGATACTGAGTGGGGAAAATGCCCAGTTCCCCAGGGCAGAAAAATAGCTTGGTTCATAGAGGAAACTGTGACTTTGATTCATTATACGGCAGGATGCTTGGAATCAAGATGGATTGATGCACAATGTACTATTTAAACGTCATTCTTGTTTGGAACTTGGCTTTAGGCTTGGTTCACACTGCCGTGACTTGGGATCCGACTTGTGAGACCCCAAGTCGCATGCCATGTGAAATCCCATGTTAGTCAATGAGAGCTGTCTTAATTAGCACTACTAAAATCGCTCTGACCTTAGAAAAGGTTCCTGTACTACTTCAAGGCGATTTCTATCCGACTTGTGCCCATAGACTTTAATGGAAGACGCCTCCAAGTCGATCCTCATCTTAACTGATGGGATTTAGATCCGACATTACAGGAAGATTACACAGTCATTCCTTGCGGTGTAGCCCTTCCCTCGCTTCAAAGTCGCATCAAAGTAGTGCTCAAGTCACCAGCAAATCGTCAGGAAGTCACCTGGCAAAATCGCACTGTAGGTCACAGCAGTGTGAACCGAGCCTTAAATGTTGCCTATTTGGTACAATAAACAGTAAATTAGAGGTTGTAGGTGTTGGATTCATCTATGGTATACATCACAGAGTACAGTGACTCTGGTTAGGCACCTCTCACACATGTCATGGCACCAAAAAGACGCTTCAGATGAAATTTAGTGGCTACTGAGAAAAATAAACAACCACAACACCAATAGCTAATTGTCCAGAAGTATTTATTAAGGTTCAATCTGTAGGTTGAACCAATTCAATATTAGGAATAGCTTTGGTTAAAAGGTTTCAATAGCTATCTTCTTCTATACCTCCTGGACATACACAATACATAACAGACAGACATCTACATCTCCACAACATTTGCTGTTTAGTTGACTGGGACCAACAACAGTGCCTAAAAACAGTTTGTTTGCTTGATTTACGCTTATCTGAAGAAGGCCAAAAAGCACAGAACTTTTGGTCGCCAAAGCAGGTCCATCCTATTTATACAGAACTTGGGTTGTGTTCTGCTTGTTCGATATGTAAATCTTGTCTATAACTGCATCTTTAGTGAAGGACATTTTTAAGCCTACTGACCAATATAAGTTACAGTGGGATTTAAGTCCCACACAGGGACCTTTGCATCTTGTCAACTAGTATAGTCTCAAGGAAATAAACCGTCATTTAATTGTGATTTATTCCTGCTTTTTCTTGGACTGTGGGTAGCAGATCTACTTTTTCACTATGGTTTCTGATAGTTATCCTACTGAGGTCCAAAATTCCTCACATTGCTTGGGGCAGGGGGCTCGTAACAAAGTATAGAGGACATTATGGGATTGATTTACTAAAGGCAAATAGACTGTGCACTTTGTAAAGTGCAGTTGCACTCTGCAAGAGCTGTTGCACCAGAGCTTAGTAAATGAGCAGAACCTCTGCTGACTTTCACCATCTAATCATGTGCAAGCAAAAATGCAGTTGAAGGTTTAACTCATTTACTAAGCTTTGGAACAACTGCACTTGCAGAGTGCAACAGCACTTTGCAAAGTACATAGTCTATTTGCCTTTAGTAAATCAACCCCTATGTCATCATGGGCATGGCTATTTGACTAGTGAAAAGAAATGTGGTAGAGTGAGGTAGAGCAAAAAAAAGATTGTTACACACCCATAGAGGAAACCTATGTTTTGGCCATGCTAGACAAAACAGCAGGCTCACTTTAACCTAGACATCCCCAGCAGAAAATAGTTAAGTTTCTTTCGCTACCACACCATCAAAAGGGATGAGTGGAAAGTCCTGTGTAAGCTACGAGTCGCTGGAATTATAGCATACACAGGGCTATCGACTCCCCATGGGACAGTACTGACTGGTCCAGCACAATCACATGGAGTGGGTCACATTATCTGCCATATCTAGACGTATCAGATATTTCCTTCAGCTCCTAGCACTGATTGTAATAACGGGAGAGTGAAGACAAATGGGTATATGCTGGGGAGGGGTAGGAAATTAAAGCAAACCGGTTGCTTTTCCCTGACTGAGCAATGTACAGGATTTTTGAAGCCTGCAAACCATAAACAGAGGGAATATAAAACTGTATCCATCTTAAACACTCATCTGTATTCAACACTGTTAGACAAAGAATAACAACATTGAGAATACTGTATCTTTAAAGCGGTAGTAAACCCCACTTTGTTATTTTTACTTACAGGTAAGCCTATGAATATCTTCTAAACGCGCTCCGCTTAGGAGATATAGAGCCAGCATGTAGCCGCTGACGTCAGCGCGGCTCCGGCCACTCACAGCGCCAGAGCCCATTATCCCAGAAGAAAGGACGGGAGATGTCAGCCCTCTCAGCAGTGACTGGGTGCCACTGGAAGGACTTTGTTCGAAGGTGAGTATTTCATAATGTGCTAATATGCAATGCACATATGCACAGTCAGCGGTTTACTACCGCTTTAAGATAGAGAACTTTTACAAAAATATAAGACTCTTAAACTCCCACTCCCGCAACAAGATCAAGCCACCAAGCTCATAATATTAAGCCTATATATTTTTTTTGTTTCCACCTGGTAATGTGTGGCATAGATGAACTGCCTTTCACCCACGCCAGGCACAATTATAACATTAAGCGCAATGTGAGCCAGTCGAAAACTGTTTGTGGTCTCAACTGGCACACGAAAGGCAGACCTCCAAACGTATTACTTTTACTATCAAATGTAACGTAAAAGTAATCATGGGTCATTACTGCCCACTATGCTGATCAGCTCTGCCAGCATGTCAAGTGAAGAGTTATTAAGGAAAGCACAGGATTGATTAATGTGCGCACATAAAGAACGCTTTAATTATTTCTGTGACATTCAATTTTCTTTACAAGTCATTCTGTTCTTCACAGCCGACGGTTTTGCTGTTGGCAGACAAAGACTTTGTTCTCTTGAAATCACCGCCAACGTGGGCATTTTAACCCTTGGTAGCTTGCTAGTTGAGAGACAAATGGCAGAAAATGCTTTATGCTTCCATGAATATTCTATAGCCAGTGTGTGATGGAGCACAGGTTTAGGCTGTATGCATGAAGAATAGAACTGAATTTATTCAAAAAAGCTGGAAAATAGAAATAATAGGCCTATTGTTCCTGGGAACCAGTCACATGTCTGCTTACTTTTTCTAACCTAATGAAGGTATCCGCCCAGTTGCTTTCCATTGCTCAGGTTTTTAAGAATCAAGCATTCATGGATGTAGGGCACCGAGCAAACAGATGCTGAAGTAGCACCAGTTCCAGCAGTAGATGACCATAAATAAGGACCTCAAAGGCATTGGTTTTGCTCTTCTTGCTTACTTTCCCACAAGCTCTGCTGTGAAGGGGATGACAGAAGGTGGACATCAAGACACATTGAGGAATGGTTTTATGCAGGTTTTTATGTAAAAATAAATTTAATTTGCAAAAGCAATATTCAGCTGCACATATTTTATATATCTGCCTGGAATTCAGCTTTAAAAGAGCTAAAAGGTCTTAAAAGTATAGTTAACTTTAAAAGTACAGTTTGCTAGGCACAATATTATTATAGTCTATTACCAGCAGAAAGCATTGGAGACCAGGAGGCAAAATAAATACTTCACACACTTTTCAACACTGCTCCTGAAAACACTTCCCTTTCCTTCCTTTATGCTTTTTTTCTTGACAGAATGAAGGCACCAGGAAAATGGCACTAAGAACCCACTGCTGTGCATGCCTAGAGGTCTAGGTATAAAAATGTACCCCATGGATGTCCTCAACCTCTGCATAGGCACTACAAATGATCACCGTATTATTATATCTCCTATTATCATCTACTCCATCTAGTGGCCGTATGATGATATTTTCTAAAATACCTCATTCAAAAAAAAAAACATATTATGGCCGCTAGATGGAGCTGACAAACATAGGAGATAATCATAATTCAGAAAATGTAGTTTTATTGTGCCTGTATGAATGCTGAAGACATTCACTCGCCAATTTGTGTGAGGAGCATTTTTCATGATTTGAACAGGACTCTAGCTATTGACTGTGGTGCACTGTTGTAATGGAAAGGAGTTTCCTTTCCTTGAGCAACGTGCAATCCTAACTCTTTCAAAGATCAGAAAGGAGCTGTTTAGAAGCTAATGTTCCACCCTGCCTCCAGACACTGCTGCCATCAATGACCAAATGTCCCACAACAGTGTTTGGGTAAATGACATAGGATCCAATGCAGTTTTCTAAAACGGTCCTGAAGTTCCACCAACAGTTAATGCTTTATACACATCTACTGTATGCTTGAGAAAGACTGACTGAACTTCATTGAAATGTTGACAAAAAAAAACCCCTGCTGTTTTGATCTACCTCCTCTGCAAGACCCATAACTATACTAGTAGCAGGAGTTACCCCCAAATCAATCTAAAATTATACAGCTGGAAAAATTATTATTTGATCCCCTGAAAATTTTGCAAGTTTGCCCACTTACAAATAAATGAAGGGTCTATAATTTTTTATCATAGATGTATTTTAAATGATAGAGACAGAATATCAACCAAAACTCCAGAAAAACCATGATACAAATGTTATAAATGAAGTTGCAGTTCAGTGAGTAAAATAAGTATTTGATCTCCTACCAACCAATAATAATTCTGGCTCCCACAGACTGGCTAAAGTAATTTAAGAAGGTGCTCCTAACGTCAGCTCGTTAGGTGTATAAAATACACATGCCCACCAAACACCAGAATCTTCTTCCATTCAAACCTCAACATCATGGGCAGGACCAAAGAGATGTCAAAGGGCGTCAGGGACAAGATTGTAGACCTGATGGAGTGATTATTCACAAATGGAAGAAATACAAAATAACCATCAATCACCCTCGGTCTGGAGCTCCATGCAAGATTTCACCTCATGGGGCAAGGATGATCATGAGAAAAGTGAGG
The DNA here is from genome assembly GCA_018402905.1 of Glandirana rugosa. NCBI lineage: Eukaryota > Metazoa > Chordata > Amphibia > Anura > Ranidae > Glandirana > Glandirana rugosa. The sequence goes on from BLSH010481566.1 coordinate 143,929, forward strand.
GATCAGCCCAGAACTACACAGGAGGAGCTTGTGAAAGATCTCAAGGCAGTTGGGAACATAGTCACCAAACAAACCATTTTTAACACAATACGCCGCCATGGATTGATATCCTGCAGCACCCACAAGGTCCCCTCCTCAAGAAGGCACATTTACAGGCCCGTCTGAAGTTCGCCAATGAACATATAAATGATTCAGAGAAGGATTGTAAAAAAGTGCTATGCTCAGATGAGACCAAAATTGAGCTCTTTGGCATCAACTCGACTCGCTGAGGGGCCAATGGACAGGGCTCTGTATTTTAAAATCTTGGATGAGAACCTTCTTCCCTCAGCCAGAACACTAAAGATGGGTCGTGGATGGGTCTTCCAGCATGACAATGACCCAAAACATACCACCAAGGCAACAAAGGAGTGGCTGAAGAAGAAGCACATTAAAGTCTTGGAATGGTCTAGCCAGTCTCCAGACCCTAATCCTGTAGAAAATTTATGGAGGGAGCTGAAACATCAAGTTGCCAAACGACAGCCAAGAAGGATTTAGAGCGGATTTGTAAAGAAGAGTGAACCAAAATCCCTCCTGAGCTGTGTGCAAACCTAGTAACGAACTACAAGAAACGTCTTACCTCTGTGCTTGCCAACAAGGGTTTCTCCACCAAGTACAAAGTCATGTTTTGCTTGGGGATCAAATACTTATTTTACTCACTGAACTGCAACCCAATTTATAACATTTGTATGTGTTTTTTTCTGGATTTTTGGTTGATAGTCTGTTTCTATCATCAAAGGTACACCTATGATAAAAATTATAGACCCTTCATTTCTTTGTGGGCAAACCTTACAAAATCTGCTGGGGATCAAATAATTATTTCCCCCCCTGTACAAACTTCAGTATTCAGTAACTAGTGAAACATCCTTCATTGGCAATAACCTTAGCTAAATTTTACATAAAAAACCTTGATATTGTGCTGCAGAAAATACCTCTATTATCATTGAGGTTCACATGCCTTTTGAATTAATTCTCTTCATTGGGTATACCCCTTGTTTAGGGTAAAATGCTTTGTAAATAGTTTGTTTAATGAGACTACATTTTTTGATATGCCATAAATGATATAGATCACATTTTAGAAGGTCCAGAAAAGTCTTAGTGGTTTACAAACTTTTTTTTTATTAAACTGTACTCTACTAAAGTGGCACTTAGGTATTCAACCTCTTGTAACACATATATTATTATTCCGTTTTTATTTTGTATTAGAAGATAGAATGGGAGAATATTAAGTACTAACTTAATTGGACATTTGTTTACAGATCTGGGCTCATTAAATATTCGGCCCGTCCCAACTCCCCGCCCCCCAAAGAAAAAGTGAAACAAAAAACTCTTACACAGCTGCATAAAAATACGGTATTTATAGATGCAAGCCAACTTTGTATGCAAGACAAATCCGAATAAAAACATGTAAGCATATGTTAGAAGGGGGGGATTTTCGGTAAACAGAACCCTTCTGGCATCCATGTAAAAGAAAGACATACCAGTTCACTGCCTATTACAACACATTAAGAATACTTTTTCCAGCTTTAGTTCCAGTAAGCGATTTCTCACACATAAGGTGAGCATTGTTTAAATGTGAACACCTGTAGAAATACACACTATACTCAAAGGGTACATCAGTGTATGGTTTTCATAAGGGCTCTCCAATAAATAAATATCTGGAATGCATACGCCATTACAGCAATTCCACCTAAGTGACTTTGGTAAAAGACGACCCCTACAAATCAAACTAATACAAATTCTTAATTGATGCATCTTGCGTCGAATATAATTACATTTTAACTGATGATTATATAAAATGAACCGATGAGTCATATAACTTGCTTTGCTATAAAAGAAAAAAAAAAGACTAAATAAGGCATATATGCCGAATTAGGAATGACAGGGTTAATATAAGGCAGTCTCTTAAGTAACCATATGGCTCTTACATGATTTCCACATTGTGCTAGAATTTTTATTGGCAACAGCTTGTCTGTGTTTCTCCTTAAGGTTTGTTCTGCCTGAAAACCGCAAGGTTTAAATTAAAAGTCCTAAGTTCTCTTAAGAATTTACCAGCCTCCCAAGATGATCATGTGTTATGGGACCAGATTTCTATGTCTCCTGACTTACTGTATACCCTTACAGGCCGATAATCAAGGTCTGGTATATACTGTTGCTATAATGGGCAATGGTACCGGAACCAACGATTGTCGAAACAGGATAATGATAAAGCTATAAGGGGCTGTGGCACCATTGATTGTTTATATTTAGGCTTCACTGACACGGATGTACTGTTCCATACACTCATGCAAAAGGTCATCTTTACCAGCATGGGAGGCACACGTGTTCTGTGCGTCCGCTGTCGGCAGCCTGTACAAATCAATGACAAGCAAACGGCTGTTTTTGGATCTCCAAATGCATTTCCAAGTATACACTATATAGTCAAAAATATTGGGATGCCTGCCATCAAACATGAAGTTTGATGGCATCCCAGTCTTAGTCTGTAGGGTAAAATATTGAGTTGGCCCACCCTTTGCCGCTATAACAGCTTCAACTCTACTGGGAAGGCTGTCCACAAGGTTTAAGAGTGTGTCTATGGGAATGTTTGACCATTCATCCAGAAGAGCATTTGTGTAGTCAGGCACTGATGTTGGATGCCAAGGCCTGGCTCCGCTTCAATTCATCTCAAAGGTATTCTATTGGGTTGAGTTCAGGACACTGTGCAGGCCAGTCAAGTTCCTCCACCCCACACTCGCTCATCCATGTCTTTATAGACCTTGCTTTGTGCACTGGTCCAAATCATTTGGTGGAGGGGGGAATTAGGGTGTGGGATTATTTTTCAGGGGTTGGGCTTGGCCCCTTAGTTCCAGTGAAAGGAAATCTTAAAGTGTCAGCATACTAACACATTTTGGACTATTTCATGTTCCCAACTTTGTGGGAACAGTTTGGGGTGGTCCCTTCCTGTTCCAACATGACAGCACACCACTGCACAAAGCAAGGTCGATAAAGACATGGATGAGCGAGTTTGGGGTGGAGGAACTTAACTGGCCCGCCTCCTGACCGCAACCCGACATTACACCTTTGGGATGAATTAGAGAGGAGACTGCGAGCCAGGCTTTCTCGATCAACACCAGTGCCTGACCTCAGAAATGCGCTTCTGGAAGAATGGTCAAACAGTCCTATAGACCAGTGTTCCCCAATCCTGTCCTCAAGGCCCACCAACAGGTCATCTTTTCAGGATTTCCATTATTTTGCACAGGTAATTTGATCAGTTTCACTGCCCTAGTAATTACCACAGCTGATTCATCTGAGGAAAATCCTGAAAACATGACCTGTTGGTGGGCCTTGAGGACTGGGTTGGGGAACACTGCTATAGACACACTCCTAAACCTTGTGAACCATTTCCAGAACAGTTGAAGCTGTTATAGTTGCAAAGGGTGGGCCAACTCAATATTGAACCCTACGGACTAAGACTGGAATGCCATTAAAATTAATGCGCGTGTAAAGGCAGGCGCCACAATACTTCTGACAATATAGTGTATATCTGTGCGGGGCTGATGCACGGATCTGTCACTTATAGAACTGGATGCCTGCAGATTACTGCTTGGAACACCTGTGCCTCCCCTGCAGGTAAAGACATCCCTGTGCACAGATGTACAGAAAATGTGTGTGCGCATATATACAGTTATTGTATAATTGTATGTCTTAGAATTTAGCTTTTAAAAGAAAACTATTTATTCAAATGCACCTCCCCTGCTGCTGAAAATTCCTTTTTTTTGTACAAAATACTAATTTAATAAATGAGCTCACATACCATATAACCTAAGCAAGGATCATATGCACCCCAATTTAACAACAGAAAATTACAGTATTATAGACACATAGCAAGGTTGGACCTCAACTTTCTCTTGATACGGTTAAGCAATACAACTTGGTCATTGTGTCCCCAGTCTTTTCATTAGTCAGTGAAACATCATCAGCAGATTTGAGCCATCAGTCTGCTTCCTCCTCCTGTCAGCAAGTCCCCAATATAAGATTTACAGCACTCCGCAATAAAGTAGTACAGCTTTACTTGCTTAGATTGCTGTTGCTCTGTCTTCTAGCCCTACTTGTGCTGTGCAGGAATTTACAACTAATATGTAGAAAGATTCAGGTATTTAAACTAGGTCTTCTTAATTTCTTTAATGACTTTTAAAGAATATATAACTGGACAAACTGATGGCATTTTATATCTGTCTAGAGCAGGGGTCCCCAAAGTGTGGCCCGCGGGCCAGGTGTGATGCTTTGCTTGCCTTTATGAGGTGTTATTCCTTCCACTGACACAAAAGATGGAGCACTATTCCTCCCACTGACACCAAGGATGAGGCACTATTCCTCCCACTCACACCAACAATGGGGTACTATTCATCCCATTGATACCAGAGATGGGAAACTATGCCTCCCACTGACACCAATGATAAGGCACTATGCTTCCCATTGACATCAATTATGTAATTTTATTACTTCCACTGACCACCAAACCTATGGCATTATTTACTGCCACCATGCTGGGGCATTTTCTACACCCGCTGGGCACAGTCTGCCACCCTAAAGTTTGAAGGGCAGTGAACTTGCCCTTTGTTTTGTTTGGAGACCTATGGTTTAGAGCAGTGGTCACTAACCTTGCGCACCTCACGGACCACTAAATTCACAATTTTGAATTCTGCGGACCACCAACATGAATTCTGCATGCCTTATATACATAATGCTCTGGCTCTTTGCCCCCTCCCCCTGGATCACACTGCTGCAATATATACACAATGCTCCCGCTCTTCCTCCCCGCCCCCCCCCCCCCAACCTTTGCATCACACTGCTTCCTTACTAATCATTGTATCTCTCCTTATCCAACTATACATCCTCCACAATAATGATTTGTGGCAGAACCCCTGGGGACCACCAAAATTTTCTCGTGGACCATCAGTAGTTCCCAGACCACTGGGAGGCGCCTGCTGGTCTAGAGTACAGCTTTCAGTTTTATAGCTGGACTCCAGGAAGATATCAAAGGCACAAATGAACAGCAAAACGCAGCAAAGGGGAAATGAAAGCACTAAAAGAAGCTAATTCAATGTGTGCTGTGTAAGGAGAATGCTGACAAGAGCAGAGAGCAGAGTAACAGGGACAAGATTTCATTAGTGTGCTGCTTCTCCTTTTCCTGCCAGTCACAAGGTGGGGAATGGGAGGAGACCTGTAAGTGACAGTAAATATGTAGCAGAGAAAGAGAAGGTCTCTTCTGACAGACAGGGTTGCGCTGGATGGTCAAAAATATAAATCTTTTGGCAGGTAAAACTACTCTCACACTGTATACTGTATGTATTTCATGTGTATTTTAGCTGTTTGCCAAGAGTTCTACTTTAATACAAGCACTTGTGGATCTCACAGTTGAATCAAACAATTGTGGACATGGTTGGATATTATGCAACTGGTTATTTTTTCTCAACTCGGCTCAAATTCCCCTTTAATATTTTAGAAAAAAATTTCTGTTAGCTGTCAAAACTGTATATAAAGTTTGTTGATGCACGACCATGTTAAATGAGAAAAAGACTGTTTAATGAAACAAAGATGTCTTTGATTATAAATCTGGCTATCGTAACTTCAGAAATGTTGAATTATATTTATCTGCACAAGAAACAATAGAATAAAAGTGTGAATTATTCAAATAAAATTCATACAAAAAACAAATGGTTATATTTCCCCTCTTTACGTCCAAAAGTCTGCGATAACACAGCAGCATGACGGCACAATGAATTCCATGAAATGATTAAAGCATCAGTGTTTTATAGCATCCCTAAGAGGCATCTCTCTGTTTGCTTTCAGAATCGGAATATGTTTCATTTAATGAATGGAATAAACTACGCGGGTTTTAATTGCCTTGAAAAATCCTTTCAAGTACACTTGTCACTATCTGTGTGTGAAGATGTTGTTTCTTCTTTGGCAGTGCCCCAAAATAAGTTGCAGCTGGTTATGGCTTGAATTAACATAATGATCCCCTATCCAAACTACAGCCTGGGGAACACAGAAGGCTACAAATACACATACAGCTGAAATGACAACTGTCATCAGCACTGCCGTCTAATTGTAAGATTCATCATGTAAGGCATTTCATGAAACTGCAGACCATTTATGTAATGCAAACTTTTGCAATAAAGCTTTTAGTTCCAAAATGTTACTAGATAACAACGCATCTGTTTTTTTTCTTCTTCTTCATTGTATCTGGTGATTTAACAGCTAACCTTAAAAGATGGGAATTTTTTAATACAATATTAGAGGACTACTATACTTAAACGACATAGGGGTCGATTTACTAAAACTGGAGAGTGCAAAATCTGGTGCAGCTGTGGGTGGTAGCCAATCGGTTTCTTACTTCAGCTTGTTCAGTAAGGGCTCTTTAACATGAGCGGAGCCCGTCTTGACGGGCTCTGCTGCTCAGCGGGGATCCATACGTTTATCCCCGCTGAGCTGGCGGATGACAGGACAGTCTCTGCACTCCGTGCAGAGACTACCTGTCACAGCTCCATTCTCCTCTATGGGGGATCGGATGAACACAGACCGTCTGTGTTCATCCGATCCGATCGACGGATGGAAAATAGGGTTTCCATCCGTCTGTTTTTGGCGGATCGGAGCGGATTGGATGTCAGCGTACATGTCACCGCTGACATCCGTCACTCCATAGAGGACAATGGAGCGTCTGTTCGGGTCCGCCTGAAAAACTGACAGGCAGACCTGAATGATCCGCTCGTGTGAAAGAACCTTTAAGCTTCGACAAAAAAACAAACAAACAAAAAAAAAATAAAAGCGGATTGGTTTCTATGCACAGCTGCACCAGATTTTGCACTCTCCAGTTTTAGTAAATCAACTCCATAATAATGGTTTGCATAAATTAATTTTCAGTTATTTTAAGTTAATGGAGACCCATACTCAAATGTTTATATAAAGCTGTGATAGATAAAAAGTAATAAAAGGATTAAAGTTCCTATGTTTCTTAGGGAAATGCTGCTCCAGGTTCACCCCAGTGCTGGTCACGAGTCCAAAAACCTAGACTTACATTGATCTCTGCGTAAAAGAAGGATAGCCAGTCTAAACATTGACACTGTATTTTAACACATAAAGTAGGTCTAAGCTTTTTTGTCATTTTTACAACACTTTTCTCCAGGAAAGCTATTTCAGCCTTCTATCATTATTTGGATATCTCTGCCAGTGATCTGTTAAAAAGCCAATTTTCGGGGAAAATAAAATACCCCCGCCGGCCCCACTTTTACCCATTCTTATAAAAAAGTCCCTTCCTGAGTCCCTTTAACCGTACCTAAACCCACAGTCATATGACCCTCTGCTGAACCCCCTTTCGGGAGTGAAGACCAGCAATCTACCACTGCAGTTTGGCCCCTATGCTGACTGTGTTTTATGCTGGCTCCCTTTGTGACCTCACCAACTTGCCACTAAACTCCTCAGGACCTTATGAATTCCAAGCCAATCGACTTAAAGCTGAACTCCGAGCGTTTTTTTTTCCCCCGCGCAGTGGGGCTCTGCCTGCACTGCATGGGGTGACTGCTCGTTTTTGTCTAGGGCAGGGGTCTCCAAACTATGGCCATCCAGTTGTTCAGGAACTACAATTCCCATCATGCCTAGTCATGTCTCATGGGATGTGTAGTTCCGCAACAGCTGAAGGGCCATAGTTTGGAGATCCCTGGTCTAGGTCATTGAAGAGCCAAGATATACTCACCTAATCCTCCGATCCTCCCAGCGCAAGACCAGTCCCTGTGGCTCCTGCCCCCTGCGGTCTAGCAGTCTTGTGCAGTGGTATGTACCGGACATCATCATGCCCATAGACCCACTCTGGATGTGAAAACGTCAGGAATAGTCCATTACTGGACGTGGGTGAGCGCTGTTTTCCGAAGGATGGAAGGATCGGGCGAGTATAGGCTCTGTGTTCACCTCTAAACAAAAGGAGCAGTTAACCCATGCAGTGCAGGCACAGCCCCACTACATGAGGAAAAACATTTTTTTGACTAGACTTGGGATTTAATGGGAAGTGTCCTCCTCCCTCATCAACATGCTAATTAAATAAATAAATGAAACCCTTATTACATACTGTACCTATTTTCAGAATCAGTGATCCTCACTAGGTTCTCATGCATCTCTTTGCAACGTAAGCAGCCAATGGCTGGTGGAAGGGGACAACAGGGAGCTATACATACCTTCCTTAAAACAGGAAGCTATGGTAGCACCCACATGTGATGCTGAACCTCCATTGTTAAAAGAACTGAAATCCAATAAATTATAGAGGGTGGGCCAGGAACAGTCAAGGTGAAAAATAGGGTTAGATGACGCTGGACATCCTCCAGTCAGGAAATGAAGAAGACTATCTGACTTGCTACAGCTTCTAATTCGCACTGGTAGAAGTTTGCAGAGTATTAAACTCAAAATCGTAAATTTTACAGTATTTATTGCAGCTTGCCAATCAATAAATGTGGTGGCTGCATTAGTTTTCTTTTTTTAGGCTTTTTCCCCTTTGCTTTCTCTTGGTGACCTGGCCAGAACTTCAGCTCTCATTTTATAAGCAGTTACAAGAACAGGTTTTTTTCTTTTGGGATAAAGGTTTAACATAAATGAAAGCAGATCACTGTAAGCATCCCTGTCGGTAATAAATGGTTTGTCTCAGCCCTCTAACTAATTAACTAATACATTTGCAGGAGAGCTTGATCTTTTGAAAATAACAACAAACTTACTTTCCAGATCAGCAGGAGAAAATAAAAGAAAGTCTAAAAAAGATTAATGCAGCCATCACAACTAAGAATTGGTAAGCTGCAATATAATAAATGCTTGCTTTTGGGTTTAATACTGCTTTAAGCAATTTCAGTAAAGGAGAAGTGCAAGGCCAAAGACTGAAGTTCAGGTTTACGCTTTAACTCAGATATCAGCTAACTATTAAGAACAGGTAGACATTTCCAATCACTTTTTATCCCTATGACACGACTGGGCTGTAAAAATAAGTATTTTTGTTATTGTTTCTGTCCCCATTGGGAATATTTTCCTTTACTTCCTGTCCTTCTGACCCCTTGTCCATTTTATACAATCAGTATTGGTTCTGAGACTCACATTGTGACTTTGGCAGCTGACACACAAACGATTCTCTTGCTAGAAACAAATCGCCAGCGGCAGGATCGCTAAAAAAATCTCTATGAAATTGCTCCCTCTCAAGCCACACGCAACAAAATGTTGCTGTCGCTGCTGCAATGATGCCGAATTATGCTGAATCCTAATGTTCTCTTGACACGTATCACATACCTAAATGTTGTTGCTGACCAAGTGTACCCCTTCATGGAAATGGTATTCCCCGATACCAGCAGCAACTTTCAGCAGGATAATGCACCCTGCCACACTGCAAAAATGGTTCAAGAATGTTTTTGAGGAACACAACAATGAGTGTGAGGTGTTGACTTGGCCCCCAAAATCTCAAAGATCTCAATCCAATTAAGCATCTGTGGTATATGCTGGAAAAACAAGTCTGATCCATGCAGACCCCACCTCTCAACTTACAGGATCTGCTACTCACAAGCTTGGTGCCAGATACCCCAGCATACCTTCAGAGGTCTAGAGGTGTTCATGCCTTGACGGGTCAGGGTTTTTTTGGTGGCAAAAGGGAACCTACTCATTTTTAGGTGGGTGGTCATAAAGTTATGGCTGATCGGTCTATTTTTACATACCAGAATTTAGAAACTTGCACCTCTTATAAGATTAAAAAACAGCCAAGCAATCCAAATATTTCACCTTACAAGATCTTTGAATGTCCTTGTTCCTACTATTACACTACATCACCATAGCTACATTGTCCATCATAGCTGCGTGCCATCGTCAACCGGCATGGAAATATTAGTCATTGTCATCACACTGCATAGATGATATTGCATCCTCATTGGGGCTCACATGTTATGCTACTGCCTGAAGCACTTTTATAGAAGTCTGTTACCTGTAGTTGTACATTAAATGAACTTAGGTCCTCTGCTTTCTTTTCCAAGGACTGCACCCACACTTTCCTCTTCTGCCTGCACCTGGAAGCGGCTGCGCGGTTCCGTTCTAGAAATTTCCTCCTCTTCTCATCTGGGTCATCGCTTGCTGCTTTTCTCCGGCGCCCCCCTGTGCTTTGTGTTTGTGGTGCAGGGGGAGCTGGAGAAGCCTAGAAAAACAAGGGCAAAGTAGTTGATCTCTCACTGATCTGTATCAAAAACTTATCCAAACAGCAAACTGACTGAGACGCTGTAAAGAGAGAAGGAAACTTTAAACAAGTTCTACAACAGCTGGTGAAGTAATCTCCCAGAACAGCCTTCTGTTCAGTAAATGCAAAGGAAGTACACGGAACAGAAGTATACGATCGCTCTTTCATTGCTGAATAGCAGCATGTGCCATTTCAGACACCATAAAGCAACAAAAACACATACGACTCACAATTGTTCCAGTACATCTGAACAACATGTACTGTAACGACTTAAAAAAAGAACTTAGAAACTCTCAAAGGAAATAGGATATCCATATATTAAACTAAAAATCAAAACCAAGTTTTAAAGGAATGTATAGTCTTTTCAATTATTTTTAGACATAAAAGTAAAGTAATGGATATCCAGGCGAGGTAAATGGCCTTATAAATGTGTATTGTTTTTTTTAAAGCTCAACTATGGGCTAAACAAATAAATATAGTCTATATACAGGGACATGGGAATCTAAAGCCGGCCATAGGCAGTTTGAATCACAGCCATTTCAAGATTCGAACCATGTATGGGCAGGCTGAATGTACTCACGTTGATTGTTCAATCATCTTGGATACAACCAGCCTGCTGGATTTTACATGCGATTATTGCTAGTGGCTGTTATAGGGAAGACATCCCACCAGCTGAGAAAACACAAAGGCTCCACGGGAGGGATTCCCCCATCAACACTGACTGTGTTGATGGAACAATCGAGCAATCTTCTTTCCTGCAAGCCATGGTTGCAGGAACGTCTATGGCCAGCTTTATTGTGATTTCGATATTTCTTCCAGATCTGTGCAATAATCCAGTTTCCTGTAATGCAGAACAGTCACTGCTCTCTCTCCCTGTGCAGGATGCTGGGCTTGTATCTGCTTCCCCATAGTTTTCTGCAGGCAGACGGTATTAGGAGGTCCTAGTAGACATGGTGAAAAATGTCATCTCCCCAAGCCTGTATAAAATTCCCTCACCTCTGGAATTCCAGGTGCTGACCAAAAGGAGCCCAACTATGCTCTACACATGCCCATCAGGAAAGCAAGAATTTACATACCGATGATGTCAGATCATCACTCAGCATGGGACCTGGAAGTTAATGGAGATCACTGTAATGGCAGGTGCCTACTACATCCATTTCCAGCTTTCAGGGTGATCCCACAGGTATGGCACATATAAACTTACAGTGGTCCAAACAATGCAAAACTGCCGTACTTGGAATTTAGCTTTAACCCCTTTGACACCAGAGCCATTTTTGTGTTTTTTCTGCACACATTTAAAAAAAATCATTTTAGATCTTAGGATTTAGTTAAAACCCCCAAACATAATATATTTTATTACAGCGGAGTCCCTGGAGAACAAACTTTATCTTTTTTATTATTATATAACTTTATTTTTTGACATTTTTTTTTCTTAAATGTGATACATTTAAGTCAGACTCTCTATTGCCATTGGATCTAATGGAGCACAGTCCTCTGAAGGGGCATACTCCGGAGTCCCAGAAAGGGATCAGGCTGCTGCACAGCCATCAATCCTTTTAGTTAGAAAGCAGACAGTCACCTTGTGGAGCGTACAGAGTGCTGCACCCGCCAGGAGTGTAAACCCTCCCCCTGCTGCCACCGCAATAAGCCTTATGGCAGTGCCAGTAAAGGGGGTTAAGTGAAAGTTCAACTGTTGGCTCGAGTTCAAGTTTGAAAAGCATTATTTATATGCACAGTTTGTAATAATCTACAGTATCTCACAAAAGTGAGTACCCCCCTCACAATTTTTTTAAATATTTTATTACATCTTTTCATGTGACAACACTGAAGAAATGACACTTTGCTACAATGTAAAGTAGTGAGTGTACAGCTTGTATAACAGTGTAAATTTGCTGTCCCCTCAAAATAACTCAACACACAGCCATTAATGTCTAAACCGCTGGCAACAAAAGTGAATACACCCCTAAGTGAAAATGTCCAAATTGGGCCTAAAGTGTCAATATTTTGTGTGTCCACCATTATTTTCCAGCACTGTCTTAACCCTCTTGTGCATGGAGTTCAGCAGAGTCTCACAGGTTGCCACTGGAGTCCTCTTCCACTCCTCCATGACGACATCACAGAGCTGGTGGATGTTAGAGACCTTGCGTTCCTCCACCTTCCATTTGAGGGTGCCCCACAGATGCTCAATAGGGTTTAGGTCTGACGACATGCTTGGCCAGTCCATCACCTTCACCCTCAGCTTCTTTAGCAAAGCAGAGGACATCTTGGAGGTGTATTTGGGGTCATTATCATGTTGGAATACTGCCCTGCGACCCAGTCTCCAAAGGGAGGGGGATCATGATCTGCTTCAGTATGTCACAGAACATGTTGGCATTCATGGTTCCCTCAATGAACTGTAGCTCCCCAGTGCTGGCAGCACTCATGCAGCCCCAGACCATGACACTCCCACCACCATGCTTGACTGTAGGCAAGACACACTTGTCTTTGTACTCCTCACCTGGTTGCTGCCATACACGCTTGACACCATCTGAACCAAATAAGTTTATCTTGGGCTCATCAGACCACAGGACATGGTTCCAGTAATCCATGTCCTTAGTCTGCTTGTCTTCAGCAAACTGTTTGCAGGCTTCTTGACGACAGCCATGCAGACCAATTTGATGCAGTGTGCTGTGTATGGTCTGAGCACTGACAGGCTGACCCCTCACCCCTTCAACCTCTGCAGCAATGCTGGCAGCAATCATATGTCTATTTCCCAAAGACAACCTCTGGATATGACGCTGAGCACGTGCACTCAACTAATTTGGTCGACCATGGGGAGGCCTGTTCTGAGTGAAACCTGTCCTGTTAAACCACTATATGGTCTTGGCCACCATGCTGTAGCTCAGTTTCAGGATCTTGGCAATCTTCTTATAGCCTAGACCAGGGGTGTCAAACTGGCGGCCCTCCAGCTGTTGCGAAACTACAAGTCCCATCATGCCTCTGCTTGTGGGAGTCATGCTTGTAATTGTCAGCCTTGCAATGCCTCATGGGAATTGTAGTTCTGCAACAGCTGGAGGGCCGCCAGTTTGACACCTGTGGCCTAGACCATCTTTATTTAGAGTAACAATTCTTTTTT